>JAVSBS010012820.1:0-70581 GCA_033124195.1 Coracias cyanogaster | reverse complement strand
TGTGGGCCCCAAGTTGGAGTTGACCTGTGGATGAGTCACAACCTAGCAGAATGTTTTGGTTTTCCTATTGGCTTCAGATTCCAGAGGCAGAACCTGGCCCACCTGTGTCTCTGTGTATCTGCCTTGACCCAGGTGGTTGTGGTTGGGGTGGTGGGTGAGGCCAGGACTACTTTAACGGGAAGCTGATCAGTTGGAGGAGCTTCCTGTCGGGTGTGGCTTCTGTTGGGGCTGGTTGCATCTTGCTGAGCTCTCTTTGTGGTGTCCTTCCATGTGAAGGGCCATGAGGGAGCCATCTCTGTCCATTGTGTCCAGCAGGTGATGCTGGCACCGCAGTGGGCAGCGGAGGAGCTGGGCCCACAGGAACCTGTAGCAGGATTGTTTGAAAGAAGACTTCCAAGAGGATGCTGAGTTCAGCATTGGCCTGTATGATCAGGCGTCTGATGGCAGCATAAAATGATGATGGCTAAACCAGCACAACAATTGCCCATTTGGACAGGTCTTTGTGAGCAGAATTAGAGGAAGATTCTGGCTTCTGGAATTGCTGAAATTCTAGAAGTGGATCTGACGTTCTGTCAGTGTGATAGTCAAAGCAAGCAAGTGGTTAATAATTCAGCCCTTCCACTTTTGGCATTAATTAAGAGAGTGGAATTGATAGACATGTTAATTATTCTATTACATTTTTTCCAAAAGTAAAAGTCCCAAATTGCAGTAATTTCATGAAACTATTGCAGCAATGCTCTTTAATCAGGGACCTTAATAGCAAGAGGATGAGAATGACTATCTGTAGTGGGAATGCATGACAGACCACCAAACATCAAGAAATATCCATAATAGGAATTTTGGTTTATAGTCTTTTTTAGTTTGAAGCCAACAGATCTGACAATCCTGTTACACAACATACTTAATGCACTTTCCTAAGTTTTGATCACTAGACTCCCCAAGGAGTTTAAAAGAAAGGAAATAAAAAGCCACTGACATTAGTTTTGTTGACCTCCTTCCAACCTGCTAGCAGCTCTTGAAATATTTTTTAATGTCTAGGGAACAAAATAGAAAAACTGTCTGCAAGGGCACGAGGTCCCGGCTATTTTGCAAAAGATAAAAATTTCTGATGATTTTATAGGATGAGAATTGCCAGGGCTAGAGGCTGTGAAATTTGCACTGAAGTTTTTGGAGTGCAGCTTCAGATGGTTGCCAGTGAAATACTTTAAGAAATGTACTTTACCTAGCTTTATAAGTGAATCTCACAAGGCTTTAAATAACCTGTATTACAGAGTCACTCTGGTTACACGTGAGAATACTTTGTAATGCTGTGTTCAGTCTACTACAAGACTGGCAGAGCTTCAGAAATACTGTGCTTTGGAAAATCACATTAAATATTTTCCCATGCTTCAGTTGACTGTAATTCTTTACTTTTAAAACACAAAAGACATTATTAAGTCACTGTAAGAAAATGTGATTGGTCTAACTGCTCTATTGGTTCAATTTTCAGATTTACTGTATTTAGCTGTAAGCATATGTATTGGCCTTATTTGAAGACTTCGGTTAGGATTTCTTTGCACTAACCAAAAAATTCCTTTATAAGTCAAAGGCACAATAAAGACCCCCAGTAGGCCAGCTGAGCTAATGGGATTGAGATGTGAGAGAGATGTGAATGATCAAGATCAGCTAAAGGATGGGTAGAGTTGGCAGATTCAGGATGAGAGACCCAGGAGAAAGCAAGAACCCAGTTGGTTTTGAAACAGATTAGACAGGGATGCAGAGTGGTATGGTTGCAGGCTTATGAAGAGAGGCCTTCCTTACTACTTTTGGGGAGCAGGCTGGACTTGATGGTCTCCAGAAGTCCCTTCCAACCCCTACCATTCTGTGATTCTGTGTGTTCTTCCCATGTCTTTAGCATCCTTCCTAACAGGATAACAGTTCCTTTACAGTATTACTGGTTCATCCTGGAGCAATTTAACTGGATAAACCAATTTAAAGGCCACCCTAGGAAAAAGTTTGTGAAATATCACATGATTTGAGCTCTTGAAGCATAAACAAGATGTTTGCTTACCTCACTCTGTACACACTTGCCTGCCTTCATGACCTGAAAGTCCTGGAATGGCGATGCAAGATGTTGCTAATCTACTAGTTCATTTCTTTAGAAATTTAGCTGCTGCTTCCTTAGGAATGTAATTTACTGCTTTTGTGCTTTATCTTCTGCAGCCAAGTCAGTGTAATGTAGCATGAACTTCAGCTACAGCAAAGCAGGTCAGAGCTGTGTACTGTCGTTCACATAGCGAGCTATGTCTCTTTGTCATTTCTGAATGCAAGAGAGAAAAAAAAACCAACCAATTCGCCTGTAGGCTTTTTTTCCCCAAATGCTTGTTTCTTCATGGCTAACCACAGTGGTGGATTTCTACAGCTGTTGCCAAAGAGTGATCATAGGGTGTTACTGTGAGCCAGCTGTGAAGAGCTGTTTACATATAAAGTGGAAGTCAACTGAAGTCAATCTGCAAATTTTACCATCTTTTTTTTATTGCAAAGGCATTTTAAGGAACTGGAATTCAAAAGCAAGCAGCCTGAATATATTTTTTTCCTCGTTTGTAGTTTGAATGAAAAAAATGTGCAAACAAGGCTTTGGCCTCAAAATTAAGCAGAAACTATCAAATTACACGTCTTTGGCTCCCATAAGACAAACATCCATTTTTCTGGGATTTTTTAGATGGTCTTTTAAACTACTTGCTACTTTTACTTCTTTAGGATTTTAATTTGTATTGATTCAGATGGAGGCACTGCCTTACTCCTCTGAATTAGACATAGCGTAATGCAACCGAGTCACTCAATGCTGATGCACTGAGTAGTAGCTGTATTGATACTTCATTTCTACGTAACCATATTCACTTCCTTTTACACTGACTATAGAAAAGTTTAGTCCATCTATTTTCATTTTGTCTTTGAGATGGCTCCTGTTCCTAATGCCTGTGTGACATGTAACTCCCTATTCCTCATCCCTATGGTAGCGAAAAGTGTCATTTCTGGTCTGGGATGAAACAGTTGCTTCCTAATGGTTTTATACACATCCTCACGTATCAAAACAGATGGAGGAATTATTGAGAGAATCAAGGGTAAGACCTCATGAATTTCCTTTAAATTTAAAAATGTGTGCCCACTTTACAGCAGTTTCTTTTACTGGACTTTACAAATATAGCCCAAAACTGGGGATGGAGGGTGTGGGGGGTGTGTGTGGGAACTATTGAACTGCTCACTACCTATGCTGAAGTTACTAAAACTCAAAACCTGTACATTCTTTGGAAAAAACCCTGCAGAACAGAGTATAATCTGCCAGATTATTACATTTCTGTAATTGGGAGTGTTGTAACTGTAAACACGTTATGTTGGAGTAATGTTAAAGGTAATCTCAGAGGAAAAGCTGCGGAAGTTATATCCTGTACTGTTCCTATGTGTGGAGAATCGTGTTGGTACTCTCTACTCTCGATCCTTGACAATCTAATATCATCATGTTATCAGCAATGTAAAATCAGCTCATCACAGAAATTTGTCCTAATAGGCTGGCTAGGAAATCTGGTGAGAATCAAACAGCTGCAACTCTAAACGACGTCTGATGGGGGGAAGGTGTATTCTCTGCTGTGGCTGGCTGTGTGTATGTTCTCCTTTGATGTGCGTTCATTTGTCTGTTGGAGCTGGAAGAGCTTTAGAGCTAGCAGTACCTACAAAAGGGGATCCTGTGCTCCTCCTTCCTCTTCCCTCTGCTGCACACAGGCAGCCAAAGCTGGTGGTGCTCACTCTCACCTGCTCAGCTGCTCCTCTTGTCTTAGCAAGCCAGAGCTCGTCTGGGATTTGTTACTTTTTACTTAGGTTACTCAAGCCCTTCTAACTTGGCATGACTTCTTTTGTGAATTTTAACTCATTTTGCATTATCATCTTTGTAGGTTTATTTCTCTTGCCGTAGAACAGCCCAGTTTCCAGCCTCATGGTTCTCACTTGGCAGAGTTGTAGCCAGATGTAAGATATGAGAGCTCCATTTCTTTCTGAGGAGATGCACCTCCTTGTTTGCTGGGTAAAGAGTATAACCTGCTTAGGTGTGGTGTGTCATGGTTTCATACCCAGGGCCAGAGTGCATTGCTGTGAAACGTTCCCCTTCTCAGCAGACTTTTTCCTTCTGACACACAAGCGGTCAGACTGAGCATCTTCACTCACAAAAGAAAATGCAGGATGATGACACTAGCTGATAATATCTATGTTTTGGCAGGGGATTGCTTCACATGAAGAAATCTGTTCTGTCACTGTGATTTGACCATTCACAGAGGTACTTCTGGTTCATAGTGAACTGTGATGACTGAGGGGGTCCCCACTGAGGCCAGTTAGAACCTTGGAATGGCTCCCTCCTCAGAAGGAGCAGAGCAAAAGCTGTATTTTCCACCTTAGAGACTCAGTGGATGTGAGTAGGGTGTTTTTTTGAAGCAGATATTGTGTTCCCTATAAACCATCCTGCATATCTGCACCTGTCTGCACTTCCTGATCCTTTGTGCCTTACTCTTCTTAAGGTCTGTCTTATACTTGGCTGGCATAAGTCAGGGAGGACTTGTGTTCACAGTGACCATTTTGAAACCTTTGAAGAGGGCTGCGTTAGTGCTTGGAGCCTTTCCTTACTGCAGGTAGGAGCATGTCCAGCTCTGCCCCTTTCTCTGTGACTCCACTGGCTGTAGTGCCTGTGTCCTGCACATAGACTGTGAGCTGCTTGCAGTCCCGAAGACACCCTGTTCTTGGTAAACCCTTGTCCTGCAGCCTGTTTTAAACTCCTTTTCTTGTCCAGTCTCATTCAGTGTCCTCAGGGGCAGCTTATGGGTACAGAATAGACTTGTTCCTGGAGCCCCAGCAAGTCATGGTTGTAGAGCCAAGTTTACTGGTCTTCCGTACATCTCACATCTCCCTGTCACCCAGGAGTCCTAGATTCGTATCTGGACCTTCAGAGGATGCCTCTTTAATCTGCGACAGGTTCATTTTGAGGTCACTTCAGCCCCACATCTAAAAGGGTGTTTTTCTGAATCTAGTTTCTGTGCTAGTAATGAACATGCAGAAATGCATCATAAACTGAGCTGTTTGCATCTATAATTATGGGTTATAGTTGTTTGATCTGGTGACACTTTCTGTGGGAAGGTGATAATTCTGTGTCACCTTTATTGGGTCTTGAAAGTTCTCACAAAAAAAAAAGCAAGTGCAGGGCTGCCTGCTCCTACTGGTCTGCAGAGGATTGGGTTTTTGATGGGCAATCCTTTCTGCTAAAAAGCAAATCTGAAGAGACTGAGACTGTAATTACAGACCAGCTCTCAGTGCCACATCCCTGATACATAGACATTTTCCTAGATGCAGGATTCTCTGTAGGAGAATGCATTACTTTGCATTTCTGTCTTAAAAAGGGCCTTATATACCACTGTCCCCTTTTTTCCCTCTGGCAAAACAAGCTTGAAGTAGCTTTACATATAGCCACCTTCAAGTTACCTTCTCTATGCTTCTTCGTAGTATGTGTAGTCTCCTCTTTTTGTTAAGAAAAGTGGGGAGAGGAGGAGAAAAGAAAAACCTACATTTGCTCACAGCCCTGATGTCTCTGTGCTTTTCTTTCCGCTGGTTAGTTTAGGACCAAACATAGGAGAACAGCACTGGGGAAGGTCAGTGGTGGCATCATGCAGTGTGTTAAACTGTGCACGGCAATGCTATAAAGTATATAATAGAAAACACAAAAGAGACCAGTTGCTCAATTTTCTATCAAAAAAGTGGGGGTAACAGTGTTTCCTTAGTCTCTAGGTCTGGCTGTGTTCACTAATGCTTGGTGATTAACTTCTGTGGGGAATAGATGGTAGAGGGGCCTTTGGATCTTTAGCTGAAAATGCATGATTTTGAGCTATTTTGCATCTGGAAGGAAGAAAGTTCCAAATTTTGAGGTCAACCATATTAACAAACCTCTGCAGATATATTTTTAGTTCACCGAATAAAAGTTAGATTTGGCTGGTGAAGAATGAGTTTCCTTCTGCTAAGGATGTTAGCTGATAGTTTATTACAAAATGAAGTGTTTTGTTTCCCATTTTTCTTGCAACTGGCAAAGTGTAAAGCTTCCAGTTTGTGCTTGGCCTCGGAGAGGACTTCCCCCTGCTTTCCCCTCAGATTCCTCTGTTTAGCTTGTCGTAGCTTTATGGTATTGTGGAAAAGTCACTGTTCTTGTTAAGAAAATGGAAAAATTGCTAATTCTTATATAGATTCAAAGTTGCAGATGTTTGCTATTGTCTTCTCAAGAATGAAATTTAATTGTTATATGCTACTAAGACTTTAAGATCACCAAGGGAACATTATCTCACTATAAAAATAATTGAAACCTCCTTTCAGTATAATGCACGTGTGGCTAATATAGATGTTGGCCACAGACACCACATCTGGGGATTTTAAGATTTAAGGTATATTTTGAGTGCTGTGTTGTGATCTCATGTCAGTCGGTATCATTCCATTGACTTCAGTTGAAATTGTTCTGTTCTCATCTGTGAGATCACAATCACAGTCCCTAAAACCTCATGGCTAGTATTTTTATCATGTTCTATGCCTGTCTCTTAGGACATGGGAACATTTGAATGGAACAACTTTTTAGTACAGTTTCTCAGAACTGGGTTTATTTCAGTTTTATGTAGCATTATAACGCCAGGGGGACAGAGCAGCAAGTTGGCCTTGGGATGCCCTGGGGTATGTCTCTTTTCTCTTGCAGAACCTAATGCAGATACTTACATTTTGTAATGTATGGACTCAGAGCTGAGAGGTTCTCAGTGCCCAGTTAGTGTACCTGGAATTTGAGGTTTTTGTGTCCCATCAGCTTTTTTATAAAATACCAGATTTTTATGAATCAGGTGGTCCTTGGCACCAGGATAATACTCCAATCTCAGTGTAGTACAACTTGGCTACATCAAGGGAATTTTTTCTTATTAGGAGGTGGTGGGACTTCGGCTGCATGAGATGGAGTTGATCAAAAGCTGGTTTTCTTTATCTTCCTACGGTCCTAAAAACTATGGGGTTTTAGTACTGAAAAAAAACCCAAAAGATTTTTTGCCAAAAGCTAGTACTTTTTGTGAAGGACTGCATTTCTGGATTTTTGGTTGGTAAGTGCATTAAAAAGTATATGCAGCTCTGAATTCTGTTGCTAAAGGACACTATATAAGCACTGAGTATTGTACTTTTAAAATTATTTCTTCCTTAGTAGTTAATTTACGTCTGTGGGAAGAAAATATGCAAATTTTGAGCTCAGAGTATTGAGTGAGTACTCACCCTTCCTTAGCTGCTGAGGATAACTTGAAACTTACTGGAATAAAATAGAAATGTTTAAGGAAATTCACTCTAAACCTGTTTAACCCAAGCAAAATAAAGAAGCCCACTAAAGTATTTTCCCTGAAATAATCTCTCTGTGATGTTCACCTAGGCCAGTATCACTGTTCTGGTTTTACTTGATCTTAAGACCAACTAGGTGACAGGAGACCAATACAGGACTCATATTTTTTCCGTTATGAATTGTCAGTGTGGTCCACATGAGCTTGTCATGGAGTATACAAAATGAGAACACTGCCAGATGCCTCCAACTATGGGCCTGAATGCTGCAGCTTAGGCAGCTATGGTGCCCGTGTTTTAAGGTCTTTTCCAATTAATTTCCCTTTATAGTCTGTGGTATGCTAGAACAGAAGGATAATCTTCAGTATTAGAGAATGTTTTTAGCATATACTTTAAATCTATGGAGTCGATTTCTTCCATGTGTAAAGGGAGAAACTCAGGGATGAGGCTTATCTGTATGGGATAGACCTCAAAGTGGAAAAAAAGGTGAAATGCTTGACAGCTCATGCAGCTTGCTCTCAGCAGAGCCTGTTAGTAGAATGGGGAGGGTTGTCAGAAGTACTCATCACTAACTTGATTTTCTTCCCAGTAAAGTGGGTTGTTTGTTTTGGAGGTTTTTGTTGTTTTTTTTCTGCTAACTTCTCTGGGAGTGATCTGAACCAAAATAAGTGCTTCTGTAATTCTTATTTTTCTAATGTAGCGGCCATGTTTCTTGAAGAGCCTTGGGGAGCTGCATGTGTAGTCCTTTGTATACCTTCACAAATGTGCACGTGTGCGTACGCTACAACTGTGGATTCTGCCATGACCTGTTCCTACTGTGTGCCCTTATTAGATCTAAGTACTGCTGTAACCCCAGCATGATTAGCATGTGGATTTTGTGTTTTAAATTTCTTTGAATAATAAGTGTGTTTAATTCCTGCTAAATGTTGTTTACTTCCTGCCTGTGAATGGTAAAACCTCAATGTCTGTTTTTCATATACTGTTTCCAGGAACCTTATGCGATCCCAATGTTATGCCCTAGGGAACAATTTATGAGGTCAGCCCTGCCACTTACTTATCTTGGGATTCAGCCCTTCCGTCCTTGTTCTTCAATAGTAACATTCTTGGTTCAAAGCCACTATTGAAAGGTGGAGATAGCATGGAGAACTCATATGGTTCACCTGGAGCTGATGGTGCTGCAGTGGAGGAAGGAGTTATTCCAGGGGGACAGCCATTCTGCTCGGGGGCATTTGGTAACTTTACACTCTGCAATAAGAGTGGGGGAATTTTTTTCCTTTGATGAGGACTGGGTGGAATTTCAAACACCTCTGGCGGGTTAAATACTAAGATGTATCTTCGTCCTTGATCGATAGCATCTTAACACAGATGAAGGATAAGACATGCAGTACTTTGAAGAGCATAATGGCTGAGCAAGCTCCAAGTGAAAAGGACAGTCAGCCATCCTTTAAAATGATTGCTCATGTTTATGTGCAAGGTCTACCTTGCTTTTTCTCATAAGTAACTTTTAAAAATCATTCTCATGTGGTGGTTTCATTGTTCTCTATTTATTGCACATCTTAACTATATTTTAAAAGAACTTGGGTTTATGCCAGCAACAATATGTCTGAGCAGCTTTGATGCTACTTAGGTAGCTTTAGGCTTGAGGTCATTTGAGAAATGTTGCTTTGGGGACTGAAGTCTTAAATATTATCCCAGGAGGAGTTTCCTTAGAGATTTCAAGAGTATTGTGCTAGAAGTTCCCTAGAGTTGAGAGCAATGGCATTTATGTTATCTGCTCTGTAAACTTGGGGATTAAATATAGTGTTTTTTTGAAACAAGTATATTGGAGGTGGGATGGGGGGATGAACCTGGATTGGAGGTTAATGTTTTGCAGAATGTTGATTTGGCACAATACTGAATAATAGACTGTTTAAATTACGTTGTCACTAGGAGAATGTGTTCTGACTCCATTTACAATTAAAAATAGTAACAGTAATTAAAAAAAACCCCACTGTCTGATTTTCCAGCTAATCCCCATGTTTGTTGTGCTCTTTTATTTTTTTCTCTTGAATACTTTTCTTATTGCTATTGGCAACTTTCAGATACCAGTTGGAAGAAAATAACTGACTTTGTTTTAGAAGTGACACTGTGCAACGTCTTGAATTCAGATCACTGACTCCTTCAGTGCTGCCAGAGCTATTAATCTGTTGGCATACCCATCAAGAACAGTCATTCCTCCACAAGCTTTGCTCTTAAATAGGGTGGATAAAAGACTTGCTCCTAATCTAGATGAGTGAGGGCCTTGCTTTGAACAGAGGTCATCCACAGCTCCCTCCAACCAGCCAGCTGTAACTACCATTGGTACCTCTCAAAGTGCCTGGTCTTTCTGGATGGAGAAGTGAAATGAATTGTTTTCCTGTGCTCTGTTGGCTGCACATATTTCTGTGCCACACTGCCTCAGGTCATCACCTTGCTGTGGACCTGAGGCTTTTGAGCAACTTCTTTCTTTGTCCTCACCCGCTGGAGATCTGAGAAACTTGATCCTGTTAGGTTTTGATGGTGCAAGATCACAGTAGTTCTTCTGAGCAGATAGAGTGTTATCAACCTACAATAGCAATGCCTAATGCTCTAAGTGCTTTGTTGCATGTTATGGAAATTCTCATTTGTTGGCCTATCCATTTCTACTGTCATATTTTTAAAGCAAATAAGTTGCAGAGGGAATCAGAAAACAAAAGGAAAAAAGGCATTCTTTTTTGAGGAAAGCATTCTTTTTTGAGGAAAATATATAGGAAGGGTTGTTTTTTCTGCTTTTTATTTTATTTGAACTGAATTTTATACTTGTGAAGTTCTACCTTGTTGCAAAGAAAGAAGCCCCAGGGAGCTTGAGCACAGTTGTTAATTAGGAAAAAAAAGAGGATCAGAAAGTCTAATGTGCCAAGAAAAAAAACACTTCAGGGTCCAGAAGATACCTAACTTGATGTTCTTGCAGTGTTCAGCATAGTCTGCTGGTGGAATATTTCCATCATCCACGTGTTGCTATTGCTTTAGCTTGTTCATGCCTGTTGCACAGTGGGATAAGGCGGAGGCAGCAATGGTGTGTTTGAATTAACTGTGGTAATGAAAAACACGTCCTGAGCACTTCTTTTAAGGTGTCACCATTGTGTTGTGTTTGGCTGCCAGCAAGTTTGTTCATCAGAGTCAGGTAACGTGTAAATGATATCAACTCCTTCTATGTTTTCCCCTGAAGGGAAGGACAGAGCCTTTCAGGCAGGCCCAGCTCTGACACCCCCGGCTGCACATTAGCTCTAGTAAGGCACCATTTGGAGGAGGTTGGCAGACTGCAGTCAGGATCATGGTGTCATTTAGGTAGGGACAATAATCTTCCTCGCTCCAAAAAGTGCAGTTGAGCTGGCTTGTTAAGCCAAAATCCATTTGCTGTCTGTGCTGATTCACAGTGGGAGCTGACATGAAATAGCAAGGAGGGATTAGTATAACCAGCACGCTGTTGTTAAAGGCTGTGGTTAAGTGCTTGTGCCACTTGGTCAGACACATGAAATTGAGGTGAGTGTTGAGTTGCTGATGTCTCCTCAGGTTACTCCACTTGGGTTTGCATTGGAGCAGAGCAAGGTGGCTGATTGGCAGGCTGGTCTTGTCAGCAGGGATTTTAGAGTGTTGAGGAAGAATAGTCCTGGAATACCACTCCTTCCAGTGCCTCGCTAACAGGAGCAGCTGCACGGGGCCTGGTCTGAATTTAAATGGATGTTTAAAAAATATTTTGCTGCTTTTTACTTCCACATAGATTCCCATGTTCTGGTGAGCTAACCAGGCTCTCCTGGGCAGAGGCAAGTTTAAGTGTTTTGTTGAGCTTCCCATTCAGGAGTCTCATGTTGCTATGCAGGAGTTCATGAATGGAGGAGGGTATTTGGTAGAAAAAAAATGTTGCAGCCTGTGCATTTCTCTGTGCCAAGCTCCAGCCTTTTCAAGTTCTTGGTATTGCTGGGGAGAAGCATTCTCCCATCTTCTTGCCTCATACCAGGCCTACCTCTTCTCCCATGAGGGATCTGGCTTGCTCAGAAGTCCCCTGTAGCCTGTATACATTGCCAGCATCATGACCCAGCCCTGGCAGAAGAACTTTAGTGGAACAGTTTGCCCATTGTATGCCCCAGAAGAGGTGTACAATGCCTGTTTTGATGGCAGCAGGTGTGCCTAAAGCCCAGCACGAAAAGAAATGCATGTTCATCCCAAATCCCTAAAATGATAAGTGAGTATTGACTTGAGGAGAGCAAAAGGAAGAGAAAATCAGGGCAAAAAGATTAAACTGAGGTCTTTGCTCAATTGGCTATTAAAAGTTGCACAGTGGTGTAGGAACTGTTGTGTTTCGATCCTTTCTCTAGACCTTGGACACCAGATCTTTGTCCCTGCTGCAGATTAGCTGCAGATGAAGGCAAGCAAATAAAACTGTGGCTGAGTAACCAGATCAAGACAGTGTTGGAGATAATGGTGTGAAGGATCTGTTCCTAAAGAACAGATTTGTTATGCTGGAGTCTTTGAAGAGGGAAGCGTGCATTTGTGCTGCTGCATTATCATTGTGTATCTGAATTCTCTCTCCCTGTTGTTGGCACTTAAATACTTTGTTATTGCCAATTCACTGACCTCTCCTATGCTGATTACGCAAGACCAGGTTGAAGGTCTGTCATGTCATTACCTGGGAAACTAGAAAATAAATTGAATAAATCTCATTAAAGTATTTAAAGATAGAGATAGAGTCATGGAGGGTTAGAGTAGATAGAGATATATTTAGCGCAAAAAGAAAGCCTTTAATTTTTTTTTTTTTAAGTTATGTAAGAATTCTGTCCATGTTGGTAATTTCTACTTGCAAAAAATAGTGTTCTAAGTTTCACGGCGGTAAAGAAAGGAAGCTGTCTATGGGGTGGACAGAGAGCAATGGTATTAGGTAGCAAGACATGATGCACTTGAGGTAGGGGGGCAAACTTGTAGGGAGTCCACAGCTCTCCTGCCATACTGTCTGTTCCATTTCTCGGAGGGTGAAGGTTCAAGAGAAAGTGTGGCAAAGCTCAGTTCTCACAAACTGGTGAGATCCTCTGGGCAGTGCAGCCACGTGAGTCTCCTGTCCTCTGCAGTGAGCTGCCTGTGTCCCAAGGGCTATCTACGCGTTAAATACCTTGTTCTCGAAGGTGTGCTGCTGTGGGGGGCAATGTGATATGTGCCTGGCCAGGTCTGAACTCCTCAGGAGACGGAAGCGTGTGCATGCTGTGGTCTGTCACAACTGCTCTAGCCTGGAAGTTCATGCGTCCTTTTGTACTGAGGCTACATCCTCATATAGTAAACTGCTGGTGGGAAATACTCTCCCCTTGCATTATTTTGCCAGTGGGGAAGTTTTTTGTCGCATGATAAGGTTTGTTCAAGCACTGTCTTCCTGCTGTGGTTTTTGCTGGCTGAATAGGTCACTGCCTGCTTCCCACAAGGGCCTGCAGAGCTGCCAGGTGAGTGGCTTGCATTTGCTTTGTGACTGCCTTGGATCATCATGAGCAAGGTTAGTGGTAAACAGCATGAGTAATGGGTCACTGCCAGATTGGTTTGTTGCAGCTGAACCAGGCACAGGCAACTAAGGGGCAGGACTTGAATAGGGGTGATAATGGGGGGCAGTCTTCCCCTTTCCCCCTGTTCTTAAGCAGCCACAACCAGTGCTGGCTGGAGATGTGTGATCAGAACGTTCAGGATAAGTATCTCTGCTCTGATATATAGATCTTGAGAAAATAAACTTAGCTGTCCCAAAATAGCTATGTTGGCTCTACCCTGGTGCTTATTTTTTAATAGATGCTTTTCTGCATTTCACAGAATCATAGAATGGTTTGGGTTGGAAGGGACCTTAAAGATCATCTAGCTCCAACACTGCTGCCATAGGCAGGGACACCTTCCACTGGATGAGGTTGCTCAAAGCCACATTCAACCTAGTCTTGAACACATCCAGTATTTGAAAGTATACATGCAAAAGGTTTGAAAAGACAGGCTTAGGAACAAACAGGATCCTTGCCACACCCTGTCCACTGGTGTTTTTTTTTCTTCTTAATTTGGAAAATACAAAGTCAATTTTTAGAAAGATCCTTTCTGTGCTAGCAAATGTGTGTCACCCACCAGTTTGCTGCCTCCTGTTCCAGTGCTGGGAAAGATTTCTTAGAAGAAGGAATGGAATAAATCATTCAAAGGACTATGTTTTACAGTGCCTGCCTAGGCAGATAAGTAGTTTTCTGAGCACTGGGGTTGGACATGCATGCTTTTGAATAAATTTGTGTCCAGCAGTTGACTGTGAGTCTCAGCTGAAACTTTTGCCGTGGTTGAGGAATTCAATGGGATTCCTTCTTCTCTATGGGATCGCACATGTCAGCCTCGCTTTCTGCAAGGATAATTGTAGAATAACCTCCCTACCTGTCTTCACAAGACTTGTAAGAACTCGCAAGAATTTGCTTTCCCCAGCCATTTGTCAAACCTTGGTGTAACGACTGTGGGCTGAGACAAAAACTCTGGGATCAGCATGCAAATATAGAGTACACACAGAGATACTATGGTCGCCATACCTAAGTTCCATTACTCTAAGAAACAAAGCAAAGGGGATGGGCAGTGGGAACTACATTGTAGGCTCTGTGTGGGACAAGGAGTCACTGATAACATCCTGAGAAACAGGGATCGTGCACATGCGAGGCAGGGAGTAGGAGTGAGTACAGCAGCTTCTCTTTCCCTACCTGAGCTTCCCTGACTGTGCGCTGCTAACGCTATAGAAGATGCGCAATGACTTTCTTTTTCTCTTTTTGTGTATCTAACTTGTCACTCAGACTTACCCTTGTGGAGTTCAGCACTTGGAGAGGCTACCTTACAAATAGTAAGGCAGGGGAGGGATTTGTCATACTTAGCCACAAGGAGTTTTCAAAAATAAATATGGTCCTATTTCTACTAACCATAAAAGAAATATGGTAACTGCAAGCATAAAGACTTGGGATTTTAATTGAACCAAGGCTATTCAAAGGTATGATTCCCACTCTGGTGGTAATTCAGTTCGTGAAAATGACGAGCAGTTACATGTTAACACTTCCTAAGTGTGGGAAAAGCATAGTTCAGTCTTGCATAATCAGCATGATGAAAAACAAGTAGATGTAGAGACATGTACAATAAATAAGAAGAAAACCACATGTGGGCTCATTGATGTTTTACCCCATCAGTGAGATAAGTATACTGTTCCTGGCTTTGCCATTAACTTGCTGTGTGATTTGAGGAAAATAATCTTACTGTTATGGGATACTTGTTTCCATTAGAGATTATGGCGGTCCTCTGTAATCTCACTCTATTTCTGTAGGAAGTTTTTTCTGATAAGCTTTGTAGTATATTTTTCATTATAAATACAGAAGGTGCTGGGAAAATGGCTGTAGTTTGTAGTTTTAAGCTATAGCTTGAGCATTGTGGATTTTAAGAGATTCTCAATCTCAGCCTTGAACCCAAAAATTAAGTACTAAGAGTTTAATGTTTAACATTCTAACTAGCGATATAGATGAATTGGAGCATCAAACAAGCTTTTTAGCTGTAGAGGTAAACCTGAGAAAGGAGGAGAAGAGTGGAAGTGCAATGACGTTTCCCAGGAACAGGCTGACTTCCGGCACAATGGCCCGTGTCACACTGTTAAGAAATGGCATCTCAGGGTCTGAAACAGAGCTTGAGTTTACAAGAGGGTCTTAGATGGCATCCACCTTAAGCATGGAATCTGCTTTCGTGGATGCTATTCAGATGTATGGTAGTTCCACGAAGATTTATGGGTGTGGTGATAAGTTACTCTGCTATTTACTCCCTACTAAAGATTTGCCTCCCTTTGTGCAATTGAACTTTAAAGGAGGCCCATATGACCATATTAGCAACTGCTCCAGCTGAGAGCAAGTAATAGTGTCCCTTCCCACATCTTCAGCTGCTCAAAAGTTCTTGTGAGAAATTCCACTCCTGAGGCTAAAATTTCCCTACGTGTACCAGCATATATTTAGTTTTGGCTGTTCTGAGAATAGAAGGTTTCAGCCACGCTTCAATAATGAGAGAAGAACGAAATGCAATTTTCTTTGTCCCCAGGAATGTTGATTTTAAACATCCTTTCAGCTGAGTGGATGAAATTGCAAAATTGGGATGTGACAGCGGTGCTCCAGAATTCTCCAGGGACTTTGGGCTTGACTTCACAGTTTCATGCAGTTTGTTGTGGCTGATACAGAACCTATGAAGCAGACTTTTCCAGTTCATTTTTTCTAAGCACATGACTTAGGAAAGATTTACTACAGAAGCATCTGCAACTAATTTAGCAGAGTAGCCCAATGAAGTATATTGCTGCCAAACTGGTACAGAGACCTGGCATGGTTGGTGGTGAGGCCAGGGAAGAAGGTCTTTTGCATGGCTGTCAAACTTAGAAGAAGGTACCTGAGTCTTTAGTGGTTTTGCAGAACTGAAGCAGAGGCAGCACTTTTCTAAAAAGTTGTCCTGTGGTCTGAAATGGGAGATAATTTCTTAACAGTGAGATGTTGTTTCTACTTTCCCTTTTCCTTGACCCCCCAGGAGATTCTTTGATCAAAGAAAGTTAATTGGTGGAGCGGAGTATTTTACCAACCACATTTAATGCTAGGATGACAGCTGAGCCCTCAGCGCTTTCCTGAAGCATCTCAAGGTCCAAGTGGGCAATCAAAAAAGGTTGTCTAGTAAAAGCGTTACCTGAACTAACGAGAAGAAGAGAGTGCAGAGAGTAACTGATGTCTGAGAAGTTTGAGGGTTGGGTTGATTGTTTTTTTCTTAATTCCATTCTTAAGCTCTTTCCAAGAAAAGACCTGGCTGCTGTTGCTGCTCTTACCTTTCTTATCTCATTCCTTCCCTTCTCCTGCTCATGGTTGAATGGTGGGATATGACCCCTTTTGCATATTACCCCCATCTCATTTCAACAGCTCTCAGTTCCTCATACGCTTCTTTCTTTCCGTCCTTAATTTTTGACATGTTGTTTAAAAATAACCACCAAAATTCTTTGATGGCACCACATGGGCAGAAAAATGTCTAGAGGATCACATCATCCAGCCTACACAATGCCTGGATCTAAGCCATTCTTTGAGTTCATTCCTTACATGACCTCTAAATATTTATTTTTGAAATGGGTTTACAATTGCTGTGATTGATTAAAAGGCTCCTGAAAGATGTGTATTCTTCTAAACACATACTGAATAGTGGTTGGTTTTAGCAAAACAACAAGAAAACCAAACAACTTGCTTACTTTTGCATGAAGTAACAGACCTATGCAAAACTAAATATTCTTTTTTTCTTTAAATCTTGTGACCAGTGTCTGAACAGCCAATATATGTTCAGGATTACAATAGCCTTGGCAGCAATTCTGAACTCTTTTATCAACATTTTTAACATGAGACATGTGACCATAACTTTATTTCAACAGCCAAGTTTTGGGGGTTTTAATTTGTTGTTTTGTTTTGTTTGTGTTTTTTTTTTAATGTACTACTCTTGTGGTTTTGTTTGGACAGATACTATGTCCAATGTAATTAAAATCAAACTCTATTAGTGTACAAATAAATTATTTCTGTTCTGTATAAACAGGCAGATCTTGACTCCAACTCTACATTAGTATGTGAGACATCACACAGGTAAAATCAGGTAATGGAGGAAACGAATTGTCATTGCTTTGTGATGAAGGCTTAGTGAATGTATCTTAATGGAAATACACAGTTGACTCTTAAGAGTCAAATCAAGATAAGAGTGTAGGGAAGCCTATAGGCTGTAGCTAATTTGATGAGATATACATGTTTATCCTGTCTTCCTTTGCTACGATGATAAACAGTCAAACACCCTTGTATACAGGTGGTAATAAATACGTATTAATAGGTTTGCCTTGTGGATGAGTAGGTTTGCCTTGTGGAATTTGAGTATGAATGTTTAATGTGTTTCAGCCTTATACTTGGAAATCTTTATTTTTCCAAGAACGTTATACTTGGGATTAAGCCTGGGACTTCATGCTACAAAACTCAGCCTAACCCAAGAGGCATTAAGAGCCCTGTCAAACAGCTCTGAGGCAGTCACAGATTTAAGACAGTTTTTATTTGCTACGTCTGGAGCTGTGTGGTAAATATGGCAATGTAAAAAAGCACAATATTTGAGGAGGTAAACAGCTTGATCTACTAATCTTGCTTTCTAAGCAGTACCTGAGAGAACAGATGGCTTGCTTTGCCAAAATCAAACTTCTTGAGGGCTTTGGATTGAGCAAGTGGCCGCTGCTTAGATGCTGACTGAGCCTACAACTTCCTACACAGTTCCTCTCTACACAAAGGCAGTAACATCTATATTACAGGGCATTTCTGTTGCTTTAATCATCACCCACTGTGCTCTTACTGGTAGTCAGTCATTAATTTTAGACATTAATGGCACAAATCTGGATTTATTAGTGCTGTAAACCTGTGCAAAATAGTGAATAGTAGTAGTGTATTTTCCACAAAAAAATAATGTGGATTTATTAGACCCGAACATAATGTGTTGGTTTCTACAGTAAAAATGACAGTGTATGAGCTACTAAGGTTGCTTGAATGATCTCTCAGCAGCTTGGCTGTAACATTTCAAATTGTGGAACACTTTCCCACTTGCCAGCAAAGTCTTGGTCCTTGAATTAGAGGATCAAAAACTGGTTGGAAAGAGTGAAAGGCCTCTATTTATAACTAGTGCTTTCCCACATGTAATGTTGTCACAGTAGAGACCCATGTTTTTTCTTGAGAGGATGGGATACGCAAGGCATGTGTGCCTTGATGTGACCGTTCATAAACAAACCCACTGCTGGACTGCATCCTGAAATGCAAAACTGATCCAAGATACAAGTTCCTGGTGCAAAATTAGCTGCAATGCTTAGTGTATTTGGGCTTTTATTGGCTTAATCTACCTGCTGAGCCATATATTTGTGTTGCACCAGTCTACGCCATGTCTACACAACCATTAAAACATATTCGAGATTGTTAGAGGTTTTGAAAGGTCTCTAAGTCCATAAAGATCTATTTCTTCCTGCGTTTTGTGGGGTTTGCCATCCAGTTGATTGTGACCACATTTAAGAAAGGCTGATGAATACAAGTCTTATCCAGTACCCCTTACAGACCACTTCTTGGGTTCAAGGTAAAAAGTTCTTCCTCGGCTTCGTTGTCTTTGTGAAAATGAACTGTTTTATTTACAACACTAGCAACTGTATGGTATTTAGTTGTAATGCGCCAGTGGTGATAAAGAAGAACCATAGAGAAGAGCTGAGCCTTAGACCCAAGATCTGAAGGACTTCTAAGAGGTAAAAGCTTAGGTACTGTTGACTACAACAATTTTCTTTACAGTGTCCATTCCTGTGCTTTGGCAGGTGTGCTGCCATGTCTTTGGCTGCATAATCTAAGCATCTCCTTCTGTTGTTCTGATAAAGACAGTCTTGCAGTAATCCATCCCCAAAAAAAACCAAATGGATGGGCTGTTGGGGACTTGTCTGAGAGAAAGTAATACAGTTATCTTGTAAGCAGGAGATACAAGAAGGATTTTGTTGCACTTGGGCATGCAGAGAGGTGAAGTGGGGTATGAATCCCAGGTAGTTGCTGTGGCAGTGCATAGGGAAAAGAAGAGGGGAAGGATTCTGAGTCCTGTGAAGTTTTAAGAAACATTTCCTCTTGATACATGCACACATTCTCTCCATTTACTCCGGCTGAACTGGAGACAGCCGGTATTCTTCCAGACACTGAGGAAGCTGGGCGTCAGCACTGTCTGCTTTAGATAAGATTAATAATCTATAGCTTCATGGGGAATGGAGCCTAATCTGTTGGGGTGCCATGGCAAGCACTCCTAGTGAGGGGGAGCAGCTGCCTGTTTTGAGCTTCCTGAGAGGAATGAGATGAACCATCTGAGACAGATTCAGATCGACTCCTGTTTAGTTCTGCAGGGAAGTTGTTCACACCTTGTAGTCAACTGTGTTGAATGCAGCAGACAGATCTATGGACTTCTGATCATGTCCAGTTTCTAGCTCTGTACACGTCAAAACTCTCTGAAAAATTACCTGTAATTCAATGCAGGAATACAGCAGAAGGAACTTTGCTTCTTACTTGTATAGTGGAGTACAAAGGTACTGTGAGCTTCATAAAGTACCACGGAAATCTTGACCAATGAACCAGAACAACGACTGATTTTTGAGTTAAAATCCTCTGCAGTCACTTCTGCTTCCCCTTTTGAATTCAAAGGTTAAAAAGAGAATTATTTGATCTCTTGAATGCTTTCTGTGTTGAGCACAGATTGGAGACTTTTGACCTACCTCTCTTGCACCTTGTGTATTACTGTCCTACCAAGGTCGGGTCTGAAGCCATGATCTTTATCTTCCTCAAATGGTGGAGACAGAAATTATTGTCCTTCACCAAATTTCTGCCAGTCTTAAGGGGTGTTAAAATAGGCCAGAAGCTGTCTGAGCCTATAAAAAAATGCTGCTCTTTGTCTGAGATGTGTTCCCCCCAGAGTGCCCTGTATTTTTGTTGATGTTTTATTTACTTTTAAAAACAATCAGAATGGCTGAATGAAGTTTTCCAGTGACCCTGAAGGAGGCAGCTGCTGCATACGCAGGCAGCCTGAAGGCTCTTGACCTTGTAGTTTCCACCTCATCTCTGCAAGGTTTACTTGGTAGGCATGCTTGTGATATGGTTGTTTCAAATGCACGGCCTCCACTCCCAACTCATGCATGATCAATTTAAGGAGATGTACAGATTCTCTAGTTTGTTGGGGGTTTTTTTTTGTTGTGTTTGTTTGGGGTTGCTTTTTTTTTTTTTCTTTGTTTTTTAAAACAAAACAAAACAGTAAAACCAATACTTGTACTAAGGCAGCATTTTCTTTTGTCACTTTCCTCTTTGAGACAGGAGTTCTCATGATACAGTTTGAAGTCATGGGCATCTTTGTTACCGTTACACATGCTCCTTAAGGTAACGGCCTCAAGTTGCCCCATGGGAGGATTAGATTGGGTATTAGGAAGAAGTTCTTTAAGGAAGGAGTGATAAGCCACTGGAACAGGCTGCCCAGGGAGGTGGTGGAGTCATTGTCCCTGGAGGCATTCAAAAAAACGGGTAGATGTGGTGCATCGAGAAATGGTCTAGGGGTCAGGGAGATGTTCGAAGAAGGTTGGACTAGATGATCCTAGAGCTCTTTTCCAACCTGAATGATTCTATGATTCATAAAGCAGTGGTGCTGTGTACTGGTGCTGTACTGGTGCACTGGTACTTTTACTGGTACAGGAGTAAAGACAGAATAATTATCTGCTTAGAAGAAGCTCTCCCTCCCTTTTCAGAAATAATGCTGCCCTCCCTTCCTGCCTTCAGTGACAAGCTGGAGATGGGTGACTCACAGCCATGGGCTTATGTGCAACACATTTTTTTTAGGGCAGACCTCCTGCCAAGGTATGTTTCCTGGCCTCTAAGTTTAAGGGGAGCTGAGGAAACCTGATTTCTATTGAGATCACCTAGGCCAGAGGGCAGCGTGCTTCAGCTTCCCAACCTCCTTTTATCTTCACTTTCTTAATGACTGTTTTGTAGAAAAAATCCTAGGACCTTAGTCGCTCTTGATATCGCTGAGGAGCTCAGTTAGCAGTCAGTATTGTTCAGAGCCATGAAGTGATGAAAGGCTTTGTAGGTTCAAGCTCTTTTGTGCTCCCTTCAGAGATCCTGACTGGGATCTGCCCAAGCTTGCAGCTTTGAAGCTTGCAGCTTTGAAGCTTGCAGGTGAAGAGCACCGCATTATTTACATTTGCTTGTCCTTGGATGCAGTTAAAAGACAAGGCATGAGTGAAGAACAGAAAATGAGGGGAATTCTAGATCACTGGAGGCTGCAGCCTGTGAGTGCTGTTGCTTTCACACACTTCTAGTGGGGGCTTCCCACTTCTGGTGCTTAACCTGAGGCAGGGAGAGCAGTAGCAGCTGCTCCTTTCCTTCTGGTTTGAACACAGTGCAAGTGGCAGTGTACCCAGCGGGTGTTAAATACATCGCTCAAGCTCTTCTGAAACGTGAACCAAATACTTGGTTGCTCAGTGTGGGGGAAAAAAAAAAAAAAGCTTCAGACTTGCAGATCTGTGTAGAAACTGCCTTTACAAATCAGAAAATCAGGTTCTGTGCCTTGATGTATGGCAATAATGTGATGCTTTTTCCTCTTTGAGGTTTTCAGTCCAAATTCTCTTAAAGATTGGTTTCACAAACAATCACTGCTAGGCATGAATGACTGGTTTCCAGCCTGGAATAATTTTATATGATCCTGAGAATGCCGTTGCCTTTCCCCAGTTTTGAGATTTACTGTAGCAAATTATTCCTCTAATATTTGTGGTAATGACAATTGCAGATTGGAGTATCTGTAGTACTGTTAGGTTAGCAGAAACTGAAGGAAAGTAGTGCTAGCTGACTAGATGCCTTGCCAGAGATGTGAGCTTAGGTCTGTACCTTTCCCATTGTCAGAGGAAATCCGTTATCGTTCTCTTAAATCACGTTTGCTTCACTGCTTCTACACATAAGTGAGATACCCTTTTTTATCCTACACAGAACAGTCTCATCCTGGAAAACTAAACTAATTGGTATTTTGTTTTGGGTCGGGTATTGGCAGCTTTACATATACATTGGGGTATCCACGTGGGACCACGTGAAGTTACTTTTTCTTGCCCCTAGCCTTTTCTTATGTACGGGAAAAGTCATAGTTATGGTGCCTACCTTCTCAAAAGACTTAGGTCATGAAAGTGGACAGCTGGCAGAGGTGGGCTTTATTTGGCTTAGTGATGTAGCAATGAGAGGTTCAGTACCCCTTAGTATGAGGGTCAAGTGCTGCTAGTACCAAATATGTTTCTACGACAGTATGACAGACGATGCCTTGCGACAGCAGGAGTCACCCTGTCTACCATGACCCCATTCAGGGACCAAGGAACCACAACCTCCTGGATGCTGAGCAGGTGGTGCAGTAGCTCCCCCCATTGAGAAGGGGAGAGGGTTGGTTTTTGTAGAAAATGAAGCATTTTTTACATGATTGACACGGAGATGTGTGCTTGGCTCACAGCTAGTGCTGTGCTCCTCTTGTCTGCATCCCCTTCCCTGCCACTGCTGCTACTAGCTTCAGCTGTGTGCTCTGCCCTCCTCTTGGGTTTAGCCCTCTCTGCTTAATGACTGTCTTCAGGTTTTTCCCCTGGTCCTTCCGTAATGTCTGGATCTTTTTCTGGTTTTCACATCTGTCTTGGAGGAAGGTTCAGTATCTACTCCTCTGCTGGATAGAGGTAGTGTAGAGCCACCTCTGTAGGTCACATTTAACTCACACTGGGGACTGTAGCATCTCAGTAGAAACTGGGAGAGTCCTGAGCAGTTTAACAAACCTGTTTCCATACAGTAGCAAAACTGGTGAGTTCAGGATGCAGAGAAAAATGCAAAGGAAAATCTACATGCTTTGTGAATTTAAAGATGCAAATTACACCGTCTCTGTTGGGTCTTATGATGTATTAGCACAAAGCTTGCTTATTTTGAGATCTGGTTCTTCATTTGCTACATATTTCTACACATATTTTGTCAGCCCTTAAGCATGGCTTACTTAAACCAGGATTATACAGATAATGTAGACACTGCACTGCATGTGTTGAACCCTGAACATGCAGCTTTTCTCTTGCCGTTGACAACTTATGTGTTTATCGTATAATGGATGATGTATAATAATGCTGAGATTTTTAACTGACTGCTACTGTGGCGTGCCTTTATTATAATAGAGACCTATTTTAAATTCAAATGCTTTATCAATATGAAAAAACATATTTTGTAATTAGAAAATTTGCTGTACATTTAATTAATGCAAGTGTTGAAGAGATATTTGGTTTCTGAGTCTATTTTTGGCATTCCACAGCCACATCACTTTAGTGATTTATAGTTGAAACACCTACTGAAAGCCTCCAGATTAAGAATTTTTTAAAAAATTGGATTACCTCTGAGACTTAAAAGAACTGTTGAGGAATTTATTAGAACAATATTAAAATATGCACTAAAACAAGTCCTGTTAGTCTGCAGGTTGAAATGGGATACCTGGGAATTCAGAGTGCTGTACTACTCCAATTAATTAAAACGTAGTCAGCTGAAACCTCCGCTATAATCAAAATTGTTCCCTAGGGTTTTACCTTTGTTATAGTCCTGGCTCAGCCTTCCAGTCCTGACCATTGCTGAGCTAAGTAATTAGTTCAGTTTTAAAAAATAAACAAGGATAAAGTTACCATGACAGTACATAAGATTTTTTGTTATTATTATTTATTGCTATGCCAGGCTCTGTTTGATACTATTAATTGTGTATGGCCATTTTTTCTGCTGCCAAAGACAAACAGTGAGACAAAGTATCTCTGATTTGAGAGCTATGTTGTTTTCCATATTGTAAGACTTGGATTATTTTACAATTACTGTTTTCTGTAACTTTGGTCAAGATGACAATCTCCTCTCTGCTGCTTATCTTGTCCCTGTTGTGCTGTGGGTCATGTTCTGCTACAGCAGCATTTCCTTATCAGCACTTCTGCAGTAAATCAAGTAGGAAGAGGCTGTGTTTTCCAACAGGGTCTTGAATGAAGAATTCAGTGTGTGTCCCCATACGGAATACCAGAGGACATCTGCCTTACAAGGCTGTCTCCAGAGTTGAGACCTCAAAGCCTAGATAAAGCACTGCTTCTGTCTCTCCCATAATGTATATATTCTGACCCCAGCTTTACACAGTCTGTCATCAGCTTGTCCTTGAGCTGGTTGCGGTAGTGAAACCCTTTGGATACGGTTAACCCTTATCATTCTCTTGTTTCATGTCAGGACACTCTCCCAGAAGCTGCTGAATAGCAAAGACACAACAAAGAACTCTTTGATTGTGACTGTCAATGCTGAGACTAGAAAAATTGTAACTCCAAACTAAAACGGATCCCACAGAGCTGTGTCTCTCTACCAGTGAGCCCCAAGCTTGTTTTTCATCTTAGTGGTCTGAATGCAACTCATTTGTATTCTCAAAAATGTTTTTTAAAACACTGATGCTTTTTCATGGGTTAAAGAAAGAGACTTCATGTCCCTTCTGTGTTCTGTCTGAATATAATAAAAAACTATTATTTTATTCTGCTATAGCACTTCCTTTGTACTTTATGTATGTTATTTAGGCTCCAAAACACCCCATTAAGGGGTATTTCTGCATCTTGTTTTTTGCAGTAAGAGAAACTGAGATGGAAGAAGTGCTGGTGATTTCCTAAGGGCTAAACAGTCCCTATCAGATGTAGAAATGCGTACTCCCCAGCTCTTTAATTTGACAAAGCACATATATGCACCTGACTTTCATCCAAATAAATCCTCTAGGAATCCTTCCTCTGACCACGTGTAGTGGGTATGTACACAAATGCAAAGAAAAGACAGATTGTCAAGTCGTATATGTAGAAAATTAACTCTACCTCAGCCAAAACCAGAAAAATCCTCAATAATTTTTAAGAATGAAACTGCTTGGTACATACTGTAACTTTGCACTTTTAATAATAAAAATGTCTCCAGTGTTAACAGCTCTTTTTAAGTGACATGTCACGGGAAAGGACAATAGAGAAGGAGCTAGCCAGTGGTCACTCCATACCCTGCATTGCTTGATAAAACCTGGCATTTCTATTATTTCACTGGCGAGGAGCAAACTTGATGGGGAACTCACCCTGCACATTTGTGATAGGGCAGAAGAGTCTAAAATGGAGGACAGTCTGTGCTTTGTAAGAAATGAGTGAGATTCTTTGCCCACGAAAAGGGGCAATCTCTGAGAAGACTCAAGAAACCTATAAATAGACTACACGTTGTCCACCTCAGACAGCTGGAGGTTGCATGAAAGTTGGCATGAGGGGGAGTGAAAGCTCATTTTCCTCCTCCAAGAATCTCAAGTTTCCTTTTGCAAAGGAGTTGAGAGGTCATATAGTTTCAATCTCTTGCTGTGTACTTGTCTATATCAAGAAACTCCATAGCAACCTGAGCTGTCTTGCCTTCTAAGTGGGCTGGTGCTGGTCAGTGGGTAAATGAGCAGTGGGAAACGTGCTTCCCATTGGGTGGCTGCATGAGACAAACTGCACAGCCAGCAACAGCATGTGCTTGAGCACATGAGTCCTGATGCATCATCTAGACCCTTTGTTTTTCTCATATACTGCCCCATTTACTTCCCAAGTGGAATTTCCCCGTCTTCCCACTCTTTTAGGCAGGTGTTGTGTGAGTGGACGTATGATGGTATGCATCAAGTTGTATTAGATGACATCTCTATCCATTATATTAGCAGAATAAGGCATAGTAACAGGAATAATGGCTGCCAGACATTTTCTATTTAAATTGAGTGTTCTTGAAGACAGACAGGACTTGATGTAAAATGCCTATTTTTTCACTATATTTTGCACATGATTTTAAAGTTGTCTTTTTAAGGAGAGTATCTAAAACATCTGTCATCCATTTGGTGATTATTTTAAATTATCTTCATCCTTTGCTATTGTATAATTCTGAAATATTATTAGTGGTTAAGAAAATTGCATAAGTACTGTGCTAAATACAACCATGTTGTAAATACTGATTTTTTTAATGTCACTTGCATGCTAGATTGAACACTCTTCTCCTGTTCAAGTGAATGCCTGAAGAACAGATTGGTATACTGAAAGGTTGGTTATGAGTGAAAAATGCAAAAGTTCACCTCCAAGGATTTATTTTAACAGGACTATGTTTAGTCCAAGTTTCATTTTATGTAAAATTGTAATAAAATTACAGTTTTGCAGCTGTGCATAGGCACTTTCACTCCCTGATGTTTGAGACGAAAGACTACATTGTTGTTGGATTACTTTCTGTGGCGTTTTAGCTCCAGTAGCGATCACTGTGAGTTTACTTCCGTTGAAAGAATTTAGGCTTACGTAATGGAAGATAAGAAATTGGTGTTAGAGTTTTGTACAATCTGCTTTTGAACTATTTCTCCCTGCATGACTATGCCACAGTGTATAGGTGGGATTTTCATTGGGAGTTGTTTTAAAGCTAACCACCTTCATCTTCGGATGAAATGTGCTGATACAGTCTAGCCTTGTGTATAATACGTTTCCTTGGCAGGTATCGTAGAGCAGTATAAAGCCGTGCACACACCATTCATAGAGAAACTGCTTCGGCAAAGCAGAGCCATTGCTTTCCCAGGCTCCCAGCTCCTGCTGAGCTCCCCAGAGAGAGCAAAGGTCTTTCCGTGAGCATGCTGTGTACCTCTGTTACTGCTGTAGGAAATGTGCGTGTGCCCCACTGGAGCACTCTGTTTTCAGCTTACTTCTGTAGCTGTCACTAAACTTGGAGTTGGGGACAGCTTTATGAAAATGAGAAAACGATCTGTGCAGGTGGCCAGCTGTATGTCCTCAATTTTTAAATACTTTGGAAAGCAGATTTTCAAGTACAGATAACCACCAAGGCTCAGAATGCTGTCTCATTCCCCTGCACACTGTTCTATAACATTCCTGGTAAACTACTTTAAGTTGTTTCATTTCATTCTCATAATAATTTTTAGGCAAAGCTGTCATAGTTGCTCTCCATTTCATCTAGCCAGACTGAAAGTCCATATAAAATAAATGCATTTTTCAAATGGCATGCTTCATCTTAGCTTAAAATGCTATGTTTTGCCGTTGATGGTTGGAAAGTGAGTCTCTTATTTGTCACTTGTCTGTATGCAACTGTGTACATATGTATGTGCATTTGCGTGACTGCAAGAGAGAGATGCAGATGTGATCGGGGGAAAACAGCCTGCATCTGTCCTCAGTTGCACTGGTGGCTGATGTCTGAGGTCGGGGGGGGCCGTTCCTTCTGTGTCCCCTTCCCCTTCAATGAGAAGACTCCAGGTTCCTGTTTTTACGGGGAGGCTGTGCACAGCAGAGTTTATCTCGTGTGAATGGGTTGTGTACCAATCCTGAATAATCACTGAAATAAGGGGGTCTTCCTGCAGTTTTCACCAGTTTGGAGCTGGCAATTGCAGCTGAAAAGCAACATGGTACTGCAGGCCCGTAGAGTATCTAGATGTTGAAGTGGATTTTATTCTGTGCCTTATTATGCTTAGATATGAGCATGAAAATGTATTGTGCTTTGGGTAGATAAGAGTGAATTTGCCATGCTTTAAAGTAATATTTTCTAATGCAAAATGTGAAAACCAGCATTAGGATCTTTCCATTAGTCCCACACTGTATCAGCCTGAAAGAAAATGTGCACTACCGCCGCTGTTCCTCACCTCAGAGCAGACTGTTTTCTGCAACAAAATATCACTACATCTCTGGTGCAAGAGAGTGAAATGCAGCAGGGGACCCTATGGAAAAGTTCTGTTGGGTTTTTTCCTCCTATTTTCAGGAGATGGATTTATGAAAGCAGGTCAGACAAAGCTTGAGGCTATGTGGCTTGTTGCGAGTATGAACTTTGATTTCCTTCCCCTTCCCTGTTACCAGTAAGTATCAAGGGAAAATATTCTTTAGCAGAATGACTGCAATTATTTAATTAACTGTTTGCTTAACTAGAGCTTTGTGATTTTTTTCTGTGCCCACAAGTGTCTCTCTTTCCTATACAGCACGTTGGCACATCATCCTCTCTCACTTCCTGGAAAGTATGTTCATGACAACAGCTATGAAAGGTTTTGAAAGAAAATTTATATGCATAAATTTCCCTGATATTTTCATACTAAACACTGGGTTATCTCCTCATGCAGGCATATCACAGAGAACTGTACCCCAGTACTCTGACTGGCCGCCTAGGTGCCATCTTCACCCTTCTCACAGTCTCTTCCATCCCCTTTTGGCTGTCCCTGCCTGGATGTTGGCTGCAGCACCAGCTATGCAGCGATGGTGGTGGTGAGGCTTAGGTTCCACTGACTGTCTACAGAGCCATGTGCCAATGATGCTGTACCATCTGGCAGGTCCTGTTGCTCAAGATACTTCTTTCAGGATGAGTTGAGGTACACTGTGACTCTCCTCAAAGCCCCAGCTTGTTTCCATAGTCCAGTTTTTCTGAGGGATAGCAGGGAGGTAGGAAAATCCCAGCACCATTTATCGTTTGGACAAAGCCTCCAGGCGGGAGGATAGATATGGTGAGCAGTAGTAGGCATCTGACTGCTGCTAGGACTTACTCATCCCCCTGGTGTTGTTTGGCTCTGGCCTTGCTTACACCTGTCAGCTGAGAGTGACAGTGCCAATGGCAGGAGTTTGTGAATGTCCCCTTGGAGCTTTACCTGGCCAGCTGGCAGCATGTATCATCAGCCAAGCCTCATCTCCCTCATCATCCATAAACTTAGGCGGGAAGTTAGTCAACACATATAGCCGTGCTCTCCCACCCACAGTGAGAAATGTGGATTTCAGCCCCATCTGAGCCCCACTAATATAAAATAAAGAGTTTCAGTCTTCCTTTTCTGCATTAGGGGAGGAAAAAGAGATCCTTTCCTCCTTTTGATTTTTTTTTTTTTCTTTTTTTCCCTTCTGTGGTTATCTCCACTATGATGGGCACATCATTACCAATGGAGCTCATACGTTTTCAAGATGAAGCTAGCTTATGCTAGTGCTAGAAATGTATAATGTAGGAGAGAGAATAGAACAAGGAGAATCTTACCAAGAAGGATCAACCCCAACTAGAAATAAGTTAGAAGCAGGTTTAGGTTTCTCTATGTTAAGGCATGAGGCCTGTTCACTCAGAACTACTTCTCTATAGTTTCTTCCACTAATACCATGCTCATATTTATCATCACAGTGGTACTGCCTTTTCCCGTTGCTGTCATCCTGTCAGCTGTATGCGAACAAACCTCCCACTGGTTTGGGTGACAGAGACCTTCTAGGCTTAGCTCCTGTGGGAAGATGTGATGACCCCCTCTGCAAAACAAGCTAGTCCCTGGCTGCCACTGGGATGCTGCAGCACTCCCACCTGTCTGCCAGGGGGGGTCTTTGTGAATGCTGTATTTGCAGGCTACAGTCACACTCATACTGCTTTATTTTAAGCCACCTCCCACCCCCACAATGTCTTTAACATCTTCCCACACAGAAGTGGAGAATAGATGCCACAGTGTCACAAAAAGTAAGTTGATTCATTAAGTGATAACTTCAGGCATAGCCTGAGCAATTAAAAGTTTATAAAGTTGTATTTGTTTCTCCTCTTTTCTATCAGTATGTAACGACTGTTTATAAATGTTGTTGCCAATCTTAGGCTGCACTAGTTGTTTTTATACTGTGAATCCTCTTACTTGCTTATGAACTTGGTGAAAGCATTCGCAGTACTTAAGTAACATGACAGCCTCTTCTTCAAGTTCTTGCAATAGAATCCTTCTGGATGAATCTGAATTATCACATGTCACAGCCCAAGTTGGCTCCACGGCATGTCGCATTAATTATTGTTAAAGAGTCTTAGGACTGCTAGAAAGATACTTTCTGTGAAATGGACAGTGCTTAATATGTCCTCTAAATAAACTTAACATTCATGACTCTGAGCACAAGTTACCAAACAAAAATCAGAAGGAAAGGAAGATGAGATTATCTTCTACAGAATTGAGAGTAACCAAAATGCAAGTATCTTCAACCACCTTGTAATCTTTTACAAGACTTTTGCCACTTTGTAATCTTCTACTTTTTCAGCCTGATGTATGGCATTGTTTAACCAGCAGATATGTTAAGAAAAGATTACTTGAACCAAGTGCAGGAATTCACTCAGTAGTCATGGCTTAGATGAGCTCCCAGTGGCTTAATGACATCTTTTGCCTTTTGCCTACTTTTAATCTAGAACTCATCTGCCTTTCTTCAGATGTTTCTGCTGAGACTTTTACATGGTGTTTCTGTTACGCCTAACTTTTTGGTACTGTCACATCAGCATTTGGACCTTTGGGTCAAGTGGACCTTTCTGCCGTATTTCTTCATGTTACCATTCCTGTGTGTTTGCCTTACAGGAAGCACTGCATGTGTGTGCCAGTGCTAAATCTGTGGCTCCAGAATGTATTTACATTATAACAATCTCCTCATGTTGGATTCCACACCACAGTATCATGATGTCCATGTGACCTGAAGTGTATTAGGATCTCCTTACAGATAGGCATGCCATGCTGTACTCTGTCCAGATTTCCTCCCCCCCCTTAAGAATCAAAACAGTTTAAAGTGGTGCTGAGGAAGACTGTTCAGATATACGTGGTTTTAAAAGGAGAAGCAATGCAGGACCAGTGTAAAGCACTCAGTGGAAAGGACACCAAATTCAATACAATCCTTAATCCTGCTTGAACTCTGGCTGAAGCTGAGCAACTTCCTTGGAACTGTAAAGGGATTTGAGCATGTGTTCATATTTTTTTTTTTTTTTTAATGTCTGTGCTATTTGAAGCAAGCCCTGTATTGCAATCTTGAAGCCATACTTTCTCATATTGTATAAAATAATCCAGATAAAACACCACTCAGTATATCTAAATGCACATCTATATATGTAATCATTCTGCATATAAGACACATCTGCTCTTCTTACTTTCAGAATGATACAGTCTATGGTATAGCTGTGTACTTTTTACGTTAATTTAAACAGGTAAATCAGACTATACATAGTCTGTTGCACATGCTGATGTACTTTTATTTTCCCATTTCCTTTAGACAGTGATAATGAAATTTGATGTTTTGAAATTGAGAATTTCATTATCCCAAAAAATCCTTCATGCTGACATGCAGAACTGGTCTAGCAGAAAAAAAGCATATCTGATTCAAGTCATTATCAATTGTTCTCTAATTATGATGACAATACATAAATGAAGCAAGCTTACCTTAGCTCAGGGTACTATTTTTTGCTGTATTCCAGGCAGTGTCCTCTCCTTATTCACTTGAAAAGAGAAAATCCTCTTGGAAGAAAAATAAATGCTAGAAGACTGAGGGATTTAAGGAGTCCTCATCTGAGCTCCTGATCCACTTGTTTTTAGCAAATTGCAAAATCCTCAATCCAGTAGTAGCTCAGAGCGACTTTGCTCTCCTTGTGTGTTGTGTGGGCTGAGAATCTGCAAGAATAGACCTGAGACAGTGCTGCAAGAGAGAGACAGTGGGGGGACCTTGGCATGGACTTGGACCAAACTCTAAATATAGCCCAACCCACTTTCCGTGCAGTTCTCTTCATACTCTGTAGGCAGATGACCTTGTCAGAAAACTGACCTCGCAGCATGTCACTCTCTACAAAGAGAGGATCTAAGGGAACAGGACTGCGATGTAAAAGGACAGAAAAGCAATCAACCATCTGCTTTCAGCAAATGAATGTAGGTATGAGCTCTATTTTTATGGCATCTGCAACTGATTGAATCAAAATGTGCTTTATTTCATCATTTAGACAAATGAGCTGCATGCCATGAGTTTGCAAAAGACCTGTACAGATAAGAGATTGCATTGTAATTGCTAGTTTTAAATAGAGAACACTAACATAGATGAAAAGCCTGTCGCCTTCCCTCCTCTCAAAAACGTTAACGCAGCAGTGTGTGTAGTATTTCCCTGAAAGCTTCTGTCCACGAGGAATTATCCTTCCTTTCAGTTGGTCTTGTAGTAAGACTTTTTGGAAGAGTGAGTTAAATCCACAAATGTGTATTCTGATACAGTATAAATTTGAGATGCTAACGGTAGCTTGGAAGGGCAGTGCAACCTGCAGTATCACAGACCAAACTGCAGAGAAGTGTGTGGTATATGCAGAGAAGGAACCAAGAGAATAAGAAGCATAGAAACATAACTCTTGGGCCTTACATAGGGAACTGCCTTTCAACAGGTATTTTATAATCCGGGAAATTTGCCACTCTGTGTGGCAACATGTCAGGGTATTTTTTTCTTAACCTAAAGAAGGGTCTAACTTGATATGAGTCAACCTGATACTCTGTCAAACAGGGGCCTGATACTGCTATGTCGTATGAATACTTCTGAATAAAAAAAGCTGCAGAAATCTGAGCAACTCAGAATGTCCTCTCTCACATTCTGTGTTCAGACGTGTAGGAGAGTTGGGGTAAAAGCTTTTTCTTCAGTGGGATATGTTTGTGGTTGGTGACATATATCTAAGTATGTGCTACGTTATATGCATGCATGCATGCAGTATTCGATATTGTGAGAAAACACAGGCCTGTGATAACTTTATTCTGTAGATATATATGTCTGCAAAATATGCATGTGCCAAAAAGGCATGACTGATATCAGTGGACAGTAAAGTAGCAATGGTACCTATGAACAATAATTTGTTGAGTTTTTGTGAAGTGTGATATATATTTTTTCAATTGTAGCCTACTGTTTCTGGCAAGTTCCACAGTATAATTTTATCATGATCTGTTGGCTTGAAGTCCACAGGGTCAGCCAGACCCTGTGTGTTACCTTCACAACAACAGCTGTGAGCCACAGCTACTTCCCAAGTTGGTGAGAAAATGGTGGAAAATATGTGTGTTGAAGGAGACATCACATCTGGGACCACACTACTTTCCTGAGCAAAATGCTCATAGTCAGACCTAGACTAGAGCCCACCCATTAAGCAGTTTTATGGCTTTATCCAAGTTCTTCTTTCCTCCCAATTTACCTATTTCTTCCCCATTTACAAGAATATATGTTTGTTAGGAGTGAATATTACAACAAATGAATGATGCTGATGTGTGGAGAGAGGACCTGAAAAAGGAATGAGTCTACCTCCAGATAGACAAATGCTGAGTGATGAGCTAGCACTGTGTATGTAGTGAACTTCTAAATGTGTGTGTTGCCAACATCATTAAGCACTGATAGCATCACGTTGTCGTCATGCCAGGGTGATATCCTGATGCGATCCAGACTAACCCAGCCAATTCCAACTCCACAGTGCCACTGCTGCTTCTGCCCATCTTGACAGGGCCGGGATACTGAAATCACCACAGATGCCATCAGCCAGAACATGAAGGAGATGAGGATAAAGGAGAGAATATGTATAGCGTGAGCTGGTGCTCTTCACCCTTCACAGCACATGGTTGGAACAGTTTCCATGTGTGATAGGTCAGTAGCTCTTAGAAAAAGAAGGAATCACAGCACTTAGTGGGTCCTAATGCACAGGAATAGTCGGACTTTGCCAAGAGCTGTGACATGTGCTTCTCCTATATGAAGATTTTGGAGAAAGGGTGGTTTCTCGCTTGTACAAATAATGCATTTGGTGGCTTTTGGGAGAGAATGTTAAGTTTTGGGGAGACTATTAGAGAGCGTTGCAGTGTGTGTGTTAAGGGCTGTAAATGTTGTTTGACCAACCCAAGTAATGCAAACTTCCTGAAAGGAGGGGAAAGGGCTTTAAGAGTGATTGTATTGGTTCTTCCAGATGAGTGGAACAGTATTTTGTTTGACAGCTGTGTACACTCAAGCTTTCTTTAGAATGGTCTTTACGTGAGTTTCCACTCCACTAAGTGGGAGATGTAGTAGGGAGTCAGGCCCTAATTTATGCCTAGCTTTTCCTGGGCTTATAACTTGTGTTTTGTGAGGCTGGATGGTCTTCCTGCTTCTTTGTAGACAGTTTTTCTCTTTGACTACCCACCCTTCCTTGGTAGCATTTCTTCTGGAATGATTTGGTTTCCAGGGCTCAGGCTGTTCCCTCTCTCAGATGCCTCTGTTGGGGTTGATGGCCATTTCAAGCCAGCCTTGTAGAACTTCCCCTCGTATGGTCATACATTCTGTAACCAGTATTGGTGAACTGATTTTTCTTTTGGTTAAACCCAAATTCCTAGGCACTTTCAGTTGTTTAAATTCCTACAGAGCATTTTATAAGGCAAAATATGTGAACCATATTGTCTTGGCCAGTTTCCAGCATGGTCAACTGCATTCTGGCTTGCCCCATTCTCCTGCTTTTCAGAGTGGAATAAAGCGTCCTTTTACTATCACAAACTGTTGCACAGTATTGCTGGTGTCCTTTTGAGTGGTTTCTAAAGTGACTATAGGGTTTATAATATCTGGCATCTATCAAAAGAAGCAGCCCTTTTTATAAGGTTAAAAATTTAAATTTATAATATTCATCCAGTATATTTGCAAGCAGCCAAAACCTATGCTCCTTACAAACAAACAAGGCTCCCACCTCTCCGTGTCTCTAGAAATACGCTTTTTAACTGAATTTGGAGATTTAAGGAGATTATCAGAAGTTTCAGCGTAAAGGATAGACAAAAGAAAGCATAATGAGACTGCAGCAACTTGTGAATGTCATCTGAGCCTTCACTCATGGTGTCATTGGCAAAGGGTACTACAGCTGACTTGTACTCTGCAGATGTATTCTTGTATCTTCAGGCTCTGGTTCCTCTTGTTTGGCAAGCCCGTCACGAAGGAATTAAGTTGGATGTCAAACAATAAAAGGGCCTGTCATATTCCTAACATGTCAAATCTTTGTGTTTGCCCTTTGCGTATCATGGGTTTTAAAACTACAGTGACTAAGTGAATATTGAGTTCTCCCTTCTTACTTTGGTTATGCTGTTATTTCTTGTTCAAGGCAGCGACACGATGTCAAATTCAGCCCTTGTCTTGCAGAAAAGAAAGGGTTTTTTTCATTAGGAAAGCAGCCTACTACTTTCACATCTAATCAGTCACTTTCTGTGATTTTTGTGCCTTACATGATGTTTCTGTCTTATGAAGCAATATATAACAATGAAAATGTCAAGTTATGAATAGGTGTGGGTTGTAGCTGTGCTACAAGCTGGGCCTCACCTTGATCATGTGAAGTTTATTCTTCTGTGCTTACCTGTGTACAGCAGAGGATCTCCTCTGGTCTTATTCTCCAGTATGCCCTTTATTTGTCTTTTGGTTCACTCCCAGTCAGCAAGTTAAGATGTATCAAAAATTACTTTGGAAATACCCGTTTTGAACAGTTAAGAGAAGGTGTTAAAAGTAAGGGAGAAAGGAGAGGTAGCTGTTAAAAATGTTTAATGGAAGATGCTGTGCATGGCAGCTAGTTACGTCTGTGTGCTAAAAATTTTCTGTGCCATCACAGCATAGGGAAAATTAATTTGATATTGTTTCATTAAGACCTGTTCTTTTTTGCTTGAATGGGCAGTAATTTTAATTATATTGTCATTCAGTTTAAGAAAGAGGAATGTAAACTGAATATCCTGTCACCAGATTTATCAGGCAAAAAATAGTTGTTTGTTTTAGCTATTCCTTCTGACCTGCCCATGGAAGGGGTTTACGTTTTTTGTAATACTGTCTTTGTAGTGCAAGCTATTGCTGATACTATTACAGGGAATTCCTGCAGATGGCAAGAAACTCTGGCTTGGCACAGGCTTAGGCTGGATGGGCTGGGAAGGAGTTTATCCCATCTGAACATTACCTAATAGGACAAAATTGAAGTCCTTTTGATTCTCTGATAGGGCTGTGTCTCTCTTTGCTCAGTCACATATGGTATGCCTTTCAAGAATGCCTCATAAGTTCACTTTAAAATGCCTTTTTTAAAGTACCTTGGCAGGTAGAGTCTGCAATTCAAGGCATCCTCACAGATACAAAAACTTACTGTTATGCTGGAACAGGCTTGTTTTGGTAGAAGAGTCCTTAGTTCATGGAGATGGGAAGGGAAAACACTGCCCAGACCTTGGGGGACCATGGCTGGTTTGGGATGATGCAGCATCAGCACAACATGTAATTCCCATTAAGATTATCTCAGCTCAGGCAGGGAGACAGCTCTGGTCTCTGTTGCAGTGGCTGACAGGGGAAGTAGACAGAGGGACAGTAACTAATGTAAAAGAGCTTCAAGTGCAACTTCTTACCTCCTAGTTACAATAACAGATACTAGTTCATTCACAGTTTTTAATTCCAAATGGTCAAAATACCCAAGTATTTTAAGGCCTTGATTTGATTCATGACCTTGATGAGAAAATTATGCAAACTTCATCAGTGTTTTAAAAGTGGAATTGCAAAAACTAAAATGAAAAAAAAAAGGAAAATACCGTTGTAGTTTTTGAAGTGGCACTCTATTTAGTCATGTTGTAATTCTTCCTTGCATCAAAGATATCCACTAAGCTATAATATTATGTCTTTTCATGCAATTAAATATTCATTTTTTCATTTCCTGTCAGTGTATATGTTCTCTTACTGATTTCTAAGACTAAATCTTGGCTTACTATACTGTTTAAAATGATTTAGCTAGTCCTTATTCAAGGAGGTAATGGGATAGGCTTGGTTGGTTTTTGGATTTTTTTTGCAATCTGTCACCCAGCCTTCTCAGCTGTGCTACTGCAGATGAAGCATGCCTGTGTGATGGAGAGAATTATTCATCTTTCTGGGGATGCTAGCAGACCTGTTCTAATTTAGCCAGAGCAATTTGAGAAATGAAGAGGTTTTCTAAAGTATTGTCATGGTAAATAGCCAGCATCCGTTCTGAAGAACCGTGTTAGTAATAAAATGTACATTTTTGGCCATGTAACATATAAAATATACATTTTAATGGCAGATCTGAAGGTCCGTAGGAGAGCCTCATGGATGTTGCTTGGCCAGTTGGCTTTACACCATGTGCTCCAGGGTATCTGAGCTATTATTAGACCTCTCAACGGGAAAATTCAAAGCTGTCCATTGCCTACAGAGAGGGAATGTAGAGAAGATTGTCCTGGTAGACATGAAAGAGATCCTCCTTTCAGGATTAGCAGTGCCAATGACACACACAGGAGTAATTTGGGATCTGTCCAGGAGGAGGTCTGAGCTGTTGCTTGCCCATTGCTGCCATGCACCACTGACTTCTGTACCTGCTTCTCCTACTGCTGTGCAGGATCTTTCCCTTTTGTCAGGGAAGTAGGTGAGCTTGGAATGCTTTGAAATATTTAAAATTTTGATCCTTTTTTCTTAGTTAATCAGTCCCCCAAGCCAGGCTTGTTTTATTTAAAGACCTCATCTGTTCCTTTGGATGCCGGTGGGCAGCATGGCAGGACCTGCTGGAGCTTTGTGTTTCCTGCTGCCTTGAGGAGTCGTACAGTAGTGGTATGTTAAAATACTGTCGTCACCCCTTTTAGCCCAATTACTGTGATCAGCAGAACTGTGGTAAGAGGAGGCCTCTCAACTGAACGGCGGTGAACAGGGACCTGGGAGCTAATTTTGCTGGCAGCTGTTACATTAAAATGTAACAAAATTAATTGACCTTGCACTGTGTGCACCTGATGGAACATGCACGAAGATGCAGTGAGAAAAATTCAAAGTAGTGCATTGACATTAAGATACTTAATCTGATTCACTAAAGATTTAGGCCAGTTTTTAATAGCAAAACTATGAGAATAATAAGGAATTCTCAGACTTCAATATTATTCTTTTCCCTGACCTCCTCTGTGCCCCTCTCCTCCCTCCCTCCCTCCCAAAGAAAAGGAATCTAAAATGGCAATTAAGGAAAAACCCAAGATGTACCCAGCACACCTGGCATTTTACTTAGCTGCAGATATTTTTCAATTTAAAGCTTGAAGCCCTGAGAAATATTTTTCCCCCAGATTAATGAACACAGATGAGTACTGCTTAATCAACCAATAAATAAAGACATAGCCTGCAAAGCATCTGAAATTAATCCATCATAGCATACCCAAATTGAATGAACTGTGCCCGCTGCAGAGTAATGACAAGCACGTACTTTCCTGTAACATATCTAAAACTAGAAAAAGAGCATAGCAAATGTAAAACCTATTTTCACAGACTACAGGACTTTCCATTAAAAATCAGAAACCACAGGCTTTATTTAAGGAATAATAAATTGCATACAAACTTTATTTTCCTGTAGGTAATTCCAGTTTAGTACTGATATGTAGCCTTGATGGGAACATAAGGGAGAAGGCAGGGATTTATCTTCAAACCTAGAGACTCTTCTGACACAGAGCGTGTCTCTGACTGTGGGCAGTGCCAGATACATCAAATAAAAGTTGAAGGAGTCTCCCTTATGGACACTTAAGGCAGGTTCCATCCAAATTTTGTCACAGAGATTAGTTTAATGGCAAGAAATGAACTTGTCCTATACTGGCCTGTGTCACTGGGGGTCTTCTGAATGGATATCAAATAGATCATAGAATCATAAAGGTTGGAAAAGACCTGAGATCTTCAAGTCCATCTGATCTCACTTAGTTTCCAGATTAAAAAAACCAAAACTGGTAGAAATTATTCCCTCAGTTACCTTTTGGTAGATACGCAAGAGAATATTTTTCTATTTTGAGCCTTCTTTTTAATTACATGTTCATTGTTGCCTTATTATGAAGAGTTGTAAGCACCATACCTCCTTTCTGTCAAAAAAAACCAAAACAAAACAAAACCCTTCTGTTCTCTTCATCCTCTCTTTCTGTGAGGAACTTCTCATAGCTGCCATCATTTCTGTGAGCCTCCTTTAGCTTTATTTCAGTCCTGGGCTAGCTCAAACCACAAGTCACATTTTCTGAAGAATTTAAAGAGTATTTTCTGTTGCTTTTCAGTTGTAACGTTTTCTTTATTTGGGGGCATTTGAAGGTGTGCTGCCTATAACAGTTTCACTTTTTCAGTCAGCCTTAGTTCTTATAAGAATTAATTATTTATGTTATGGTCACTATTAACTGCTTTAATAATCACTTCAGAGTTGAAAAGTGGCATGTGAAGGTCAGAAGTCGCAGTAATGGCAAATCAGCTTAGCAAACACAAATTTGTATGTACTAGCTATTTTATATGAGCAAACTTACATTCACATCAAAGCTTGTGTCATTACCTCCTATATCATTAAAGTCTTGTCTGCATTTAAAAATACTGGTATCAATAACTAAGCAAATGTGCATTCTTTCTGAATATATTAGTTAATAAAGGTGATGATTAAAGGGAACCTGTTAAATTATCCAAATATCTGTGTGCTTATGTGCATGTGTATAAATGTACAGGCATGTATATAATAATATAGGTGTGTATATGTATACATTTAGTATATATATTGATGTACTTAGACATACATGTATATATCAAGATTACATTTGAAAGAAGTTAAGAAACCATTGCACTGAATGATTTTAAATAGTGATGAATATCACAAAGGAGAAAGTCTTCTTCACATGTGTGTGTGTTAAGCATAAATGGCTTTTTCCATTTCAGCATGGTTCAAAATAAAATAAAATGTGAATACTTAATGCCTGGGAAGCCTGTAAGTATGTGCCATGCTGCTGATGTAATACCATAGGGAAAACGCATGAAGAGCTGGGGAATTCACATTTATTTGTCTATATTGAGAGCATTACGTGATCATTCAGACATCTTTATGACCTTGTGGTTGCATAAGGTCCATACATCATAGGAAAGCAGATGAAGAGATTGTTACACTGAAAAACATCTCCTTTTCAGCAGGAGATTTTGTCAGCGCCTGGCTGCCTGCTCATTTGCACTGCAAGGGACATGAAAGTCAATGTTGTATTAATCAATTAGGTTCTGCATTTGCATCAACTTACTATTACAGAAGGGTTTGTGCTCTCTCTGCTTCTGACAGCAAGGAGTCTCCTGGGCAGCTTGACACCTCAAAGCAGGGCAAGCACTACAGCTCTGATGCAGATGTGTTTGGGACCTGTGAGCTAGGTGCTCCTGCATTTATTCGCATCAAGTTATGATTTATTTTTTTAATAACCCTGCTGACATCAAGGTAACTATTTGCAGAGGAAGGTATACTGTTTAATGTGAGCGTGGTTGATCTGCCAAACCTGTGATACTTTGATACCCACAACAAAATTCCACCATCATCACAGGAGCTGACATGGTGTCACAAACAATCACAGCTCAGAACAAGCTGCTGTCTTGACTGAGGCATGAGTGGCTGTTTCTGGATCAGATAAAAAGTTCTTCTGTTACATGAAATAAAGGTACTCATGTACAGTAGAAAGATACTCAAATTTGAACTGTTTTCACAGATATTTGCTGAGTCTGGGGCTAGGCATTGATTCTCTCTTCTCTCACTTCTTGCTGAAAGCGGAGGACATTGCATCACAAAATGCAGTCCAAAACTCAGATGGGCAGTGAACAGGTGGCACATTGTTTGTCAGGCTATTTCAGATCATGGAAACCATTTGCCCAGTTTTAGATTGCTATTGCTAGCAGTGTGTCTTTTAGTTATGAGAAAGAGAAGAGGTTATTTAAAACTTAGATGACTCCTGTTTGCCTTTCAGAGCATGCCAAGTGGGATTTAAGAAGGAATGTTTAAAGCTCACAGGCAGCTTCCCCTGAATCTGTTTTATGTAATTCTCATTTATTTCCAATGTGAAGTAAACATGCTTAGAAAGAGCTGTCTCAGCAATTCAATTCAGTGAGACATGCATAGATACACTCTGGAATGGGTGTTTGGGGCTCAAGCACAGTGAGCAAGAGGGACAAAGAGGCAATTACTTCTGATTTCTTTGATGTACTTCATTTATATCATCACTCCACAGCCTGCTTGAATGTAACGCATGCCATGGGGGTGTGGAGCTGATGTGTGTACAAGTCAGTGCTGGGTTCTCAAACACAGAGGTTGCCCTACCAAAAAGCAGCACAAGAATTTTGCTAGAGGAAGGGTAATAGTTCCAACCCCCCTGCCATGGCAGGGACACCTCCCACTAGACCAGGTTGCTCAACACCCCATCCAACCTGGCCTTGAACACCACCAGGGATGGAGCATCCACAGCCTTTCTGGGTAACCTGTTCCAGTGTATCACCACCATCAGAGTGAGGAATTTCCTCCTAATTTCCAATCTAAATCTACCCTCTTCCAGTTTGAACCCATTACCTCTCATCCTGTCACTACAGGCCTTTGTGAAAAGTCCCTCCCCAGCCTTCTTGTAGGCCCGTTTCAGATACTAGAAGGCCACAAGAAGGCCTTCATCCTGATTTGAGATACAAACAAGTGCTAACATTTCTTCTGTGGCATTCGTTTTGGTCTGGATTAATCTGACCACTTAGTATTCTCTTAGTTGTATTGGACAGAAAATAAATTCTCTTCTCAGTTGCTGCTCTGTTTTTAAAGCTCTTGTGATTTGCCAAGAATCTATATCAAGTAAGATTTCATGACAAATGACATCCAAACTCCTAAAAGATTCACTCATTTTCTGCGCTTTTCAGCTTTCAACTTCCCAAACTTTTTTTGAGCTCTTAACAGCTGTCACAACCCAACTTCAGGATGCTCACTGTTACACAAGCTTTTCAAAGTGGGAAAAGGAATGGATGTTACAAGATGGTATCTTTCCAGGCATAAATATGTACCCATTTTGCTACCCATTCTGTTGCATTAGATTTTCAAAACCACTGCCATATTGCTATATAATATATAACGTTGCATCTGTGGATGAATAAAGATTCCTTTTTCTCTTTCCTATGCTTTTACTTATCTTTCACTTAAATTCTTTGACGTATCTTTCACATATCCTTTCACTTACCTTTTTTAAATAGGTACCTATATTAACATGGAGTTAGTAAACACCAGCCATAGTTGACTCTCTCTCATGTTCTCTGGTCATGAGTTTATTCTGCTCCTAGCTAGTGATTGAATAGATGTAGTTATATTGTCCATAGTTGGGGTGATGCTTAAGAAATGGTGCTGTTCTTCTTTATGCAAAATAAATAATCTTGAAGCTGTCAATTTACAGCTTCAGAATACAGGAGACTGCAACAACGACTAAGTACCTGTTAGACAGAAGTATTCCAGATACAGAAATCAAATTATTATGTTCTAATTATTCAGTTCAGTGAATGATAATACTTCTGGCAATGATCAGGGAAATAATTCAGTCCCCAGCAGAAACTTCTGTGTTTGAATACAACGTCTTAAGCACTAATATAGCACCGTTAGAGGGAACTGTTGCTGTGGATATTTTTCCCCCTAAATCTCCCTGTAGGTAAAAGAGATGAAAAAGAGAATGACTAGAAACTTCTTCATTTAAATAGTTTTCTTTTGAAACATAAGCCTTTTTTGGTCTTCTGGATGTTCTGCTTAAATGTTGGGAACGGTGCCTTTGCCTAAGTATTACTGAAGTAACAGACACACAATTAAAATGTACTTGCAGAAAAAGTCTGCATATATTTTTATACAACAGGACATTATAACGATCGTGTAATTTTTCCTTTTCTAGATAATTGGTGTCAGTAACATATTTGGGGCTTTTAGATGGAGGCTGGGGTGGGTATTGTGTGCATTTTTTTATGTATTGCTTTGATTTTTTTTTTTCTTCATCTGCAAGACATGTTTTAGTAGGAGGAGATGACGTATTCTGAAAGAAGAGTCAGCAGACTTAGCAAGAAAGATATATTTTTAGGGTGTTCCTATGAACTACAGTACCATTAGTCTTCAGTACCAGTGTAATTGCTTGTTTTGGCATTTAATGTCTGTAATTATATATGGTGAATGCAGTGCTACAGAGCCAAGATTATGTTTTACTTGTTCTGAAATAATGCAGAGAGATGTCATGTGACTTGAGATGTTATTTATCAAAACCATCTTCTGTCATTGTTCACTGCTTAGCTTAATTCAAAGGATGTTTTGGAAAGATTAGATATATTCTACCTGTGATGCTACAGCTGGCACCCGCTGTGCAGCATTCCAGAAAGATAAAGAAATATATTACTTCCCAGATGTAATATTGTGAGGAGGGGAAACCTGGGACTTTTCTTAGAAAAACTTTCAGATACCAGTATTTTAAAATGAATAACAGTTCTGTGATGGCAGTACTTATTGCCAATCTTGAGATTGTGCTATTGTGACAACCCTTCAGCTGCAGATTTTGTCCCTATTTTTGAATGCAAAGATAGGAGCTGGATTTGAAAAACAGTAACAAAAAACTCTTCTTTTTTCTCATTAGATACTTCAGATGATGAAGCTATTGAGAAAGCAAGTGATAACAGGACAGCAACACGTGAAGATTCAAATTCCAAACCTGCTGTGACAAATAAAAGAAAACAGGTTTGTAAATTTAGCAGTTGCGTAGAGCACAGAGATCATAATGCATAGGGAAATGTAGTCCCCTTTCATTCAGTAAAGGGACAGTTTTCTGCACTCTGTCTGATCTGCTTGTGTGATAAGACTGTTTTATTAAATTATTTTGCCTTCTATGGAAGTGATTGCATTACAGTACATTTTAGTAGTAACTTCAGTCTTGTTTTTATGAGTTGAGATTGCCAGGCCTGTCTCCTACAAAGTGTCTGTCTAGTAATAAAAGCCTGGATGGTGCTACCAGGTGGCCTCCCCTGTAATCTTTTCACTTTCCCTGCTCATATAAAGTCTTGAAAGCTACGTTTGAATGTTGTACAGCATGTCTACCCAAGCACATCCCCTGTGCACAGTCCAAGTGAAGAAAAATTTCATTCTACATGGATTGATGTTTTCTTCTTTCACTGCTAAAAGCTTCCTTTAAAACCAGTAGTAGCTGTGTTGTTCAGCATTACATGAAGTGTGCCAAGGAGAAGGCAGCAAGGTCTTTGACAGACAGCATCACCCCAACTTGAGCAAAAAACAGTCATTTAGAGGTCAGCTAATTTTAAGAAGGTAAATTTCTTCTGCCTTCCTGATACCATACAGGAGAATTGACTGAATGGCTATCAAAGAGCTAAAATGACATTGGAAGCTATCTCTCCTTGATGTTATGGATATTAATTTTGACCCTTAGGTCAATAGTAAATTCAGAGTGCGATGCCTAGGCAGTTGCCCAAGTGAGAACCATTTGCAGGGATGTTCTTTTTTTGTAACAGAGAAGTGTAAACAACACAGTAGCAATTACTATGTTTTTGGGTGTCTTTCCAAGAAGACCATAGGTGAAGTGAGTCAAATAGCTGAACTGGTTCCACATTTTGATTAGGAGAGAGAGAACTGAGCAATACAGGAGAAAGTTGTATTGCCTTTGTGCTCTACTAAGGGGTCAGATGCTAAGGACTTCAACTTAGTGAGAATGTTTATGGAACTACTTTTTATCACCATTATCTTCACTTAAGCATCTAGAACTAACTAAAGACAGTTTGTTTGGAAGAGTCGCTTTGCTCTTTGTATGAGAACATTAGAAAGGGTAACCAACACAGATTATCCTGTCAAGGTGGATTGGGACTGCTCAGCTGTAGCAGAACACCTGCCACAGCTCTTCCTGTCATATAAAAAATACCAGTCTGCATTTTGAAATCAGATAATTTGATGTTTAGCCATGAAACTCCAGCAGGCAATGTTCTATGGGAGCTTAAAGTCATTAATGTGTTCCTGCATGTCTTTTAGAGCAAGCATTTGCAAAATCAGATGTATTTATGGAAAGCTAGCAGTTTTGTAGTTGTGCATATTACAAACCATTTAACTCATTCCTGCCTTATTCACAGGCTGGAAGCTATTCTGCAGTGGACTTGGCACATTAAAGCCAGTCAGGAGACAACCAAATAGAAATAGGAACATTTATGTTTCTAGTCTGCAGGCTGTCCTTGGGCTTACAATGAAATGAATAATTTGTCTCCAATCTGAATAGCGCATTAATGTGTTTACTTTGTCACAAACTCTAAAAGTCAGAGTATATGGCTGACCTAGAAGGTAAACTTTCGTGCACATGCAAGAATGTTTTCACTTTACATTTGAATTTCCAGTAACGTTGCAACATGTAAAGGAAAAAAAATTGTTAGAAATGTAATACAAGAAATATTTTATATACTGTTTATGATTAACAAATAAGGAATTTGTGACACTTCCATTTATAAATCAATGACCCCAGCACAAATTTGCTGTTTTCTTCATTTTAAGAACATAGCTTAAAAACACAAAGCCCAAGGGAGCCACGTTAGCAGTAGGTTGTCTGCTCTGTCTTGCATAAGAAAAACATGCAATGACCTTTTCTTAAGAGTGGCATGCAAAGAGCTATTGCATGAGTAGGTAGGAAATTAACATTTGGATAAGAGTCAGAAGTTCAGTCTTAGTCAGATGCCTAAGTATTTTTAGACTGCAGATTGCCAAAGACATAAGTTTACAGCCATTCATGACCATGATGTTTCTCTTTTTCTTAAGGCATTATTTTTAATGTCTGAATAAAGTGGACTTCTTGTTGATAGGCTAATAGTACTGTGTCTAAATATATTTGTGCTATTGTAAGGGAGATAATTTTGAGTCTTGACATGCTTCTCTGAGGAAGCAAGACTTTGACTACTAACCTGCTATGTACTGATGTTGCTGTTGAAAGAAAAGGTTGTGTACTACCTTTGAAAAAGAAGCCATGGCATTTGGTGATACTTTTAAACATCTGAATGGAGGGTTATCAGTGAGAAAATTTTGTTTCTTTTAGAGGAAATTTTTCAGCCCTTTGGCAGTTTTATTATTTTCTCATGCAGATACAAGCTGGGAGTGTTTTGGAGGTTTATATAAAACAGTTCACAATATATTTGAAGGCAGAAATGGGCCCAAAGTGAATGAGTGGCATTTTTTGATATGCTGAAAGGTAGGTAGCACTTTCTAGGATAGGGAGCCATCATACTCTTCTGGAGGAAAGAAAAGCAGGTTTGCCCCTTTCTGGCTTTTTGATTATTTGGTAGTATCTATCCCTTGACTAAATCCAAAGGCTTGTTCACTGCATAAAATATGGTGTTGAACATGAAATTTATTATTAAAACACCTGGCAAATGGCCTTTGAGTATCTATGGACAGCTGGGATGCATAGAGCAGGAACTGAAGGTAGAGGGTAGCTCTGTTTCAGTCTCAATGTTTGGGAATGCTAATGACAGGGATAGGAATAAAAAATACACAGCGGTGTTTTAAAAGCACTTGAATCAGAGTCAGGACAGAGACTTTTTAAAAAGAACAAATCAAAATACAAACAGAAAGCTTATGCTAAACCTGGAACAATTTTGTTTAGTTGACGTGAGTTTCTACTTGCAGTCATTCTCTTGATTTCTAGTGAAGATAATATCTGTTTATACTTGAGAAAACCACAGGAACAAATCCCTGTTGTTAAGGCAAGATAAAGTCCCTATCACAACTTCTTATGGGTGGGTATTGATCCAGGCTGCATTATATTCCAGCCCTAGTAGTAGAGTGCTTTGCTGGCTGTAGCCAGTCCCCAGACAGATCTTCTCTGGTAGTTCCTAAGTGTCATTTCAAACCTCAACCATATTCAGGGCCACCTCTGTACAGTACTGCTGTCTTTGCAGGTGCCATGGCTGTGGTTGCATCACGGCACAGGAAGCAGGAGCAAGCAGTAGGTCATTTGTGTTGAGCATGGAGGTATCCTGGTTTTTATGGCTAAATTAGCCAGGGGAGTGGGGGAGAAAAAGGGAAATTGAGGTATAATACGAACAATTAAGCTTCACAAAATGCTTCTGATAAATATATGAGTGGGCTTGGAAAGGCACAAATGTGCTGGATAAGGTCATGCAGTTATCATGAAGTGTCCTCCTGTTAAGGGCAGGGGAATAGTGCAAGGAGGGCTCAGAAAGTCTCAGATACTCAACTTCTGTTAGCTTTCCTTTGACCCTCTTGGTCCTGTTGAAGCTGCCCTCACAAGGGGACGAAGGAGCAGCTTCTCTGGCTTTTGGCTGGGCTGCCTTTCTTGCTGATACTTTTCTTCCAGACTTTGCCCTGGGAGCAGCACTGGATTTGCTGTTCCTGAGCTTTTAATGCTCGATGTGATGAGAATTCTCTGCAATTTCTCACAGGAACAGATTTTTCCAGCCAAATGCATCCTAGTATCAAGGAGCTTTTTCCTGCAGCTCAGCCTGTTTTCCCATTGCTGCTCATCAAATCACTTATTAAGCTCTAAAGCCTGTCTATGCAGATTAATTTGCATTTCCATGAAGTGGAAGTCCCTAAGAAGGCAAAGGAAAAGAGAATTGCTATGCTCAAAACAATGAAAGCCTGTGTCTTGCTTCCTCTGTTTTTGACAATTTTAGGTGGCTAAGGACAAATCCTAACCCTGGCTTATGGGAGCAGAGACTCTGGTACAAATGGACCAATTCAGCCTGCTCACTCAGGCACAAAAGAGGGTTAATGATAGCAACACATGTTGGATGTTACTCTGAAATGCACCATGTATTTTTCTTGTGTGTATTTGACCTTGCCTGCTATGAAGAGACAAAGCAAGAACGGGGTAGAACAAATTTGAAACATGTTTTCCTAAACTTTTGATTACAAATGTAAAAGGAAATCCAGAGCACGATTGTTTCTAATTATTCTCGCTCAGTTCCATGGTATCTTTCAGTGTCTGGATGCTCACCTTAGACCTGGTTATTTCAGAGCACTGTTGTTGAAGTTTAGAAAAACAATCACACATGATAATAGGGATTAAAAATACAAAGTTTGTGAAAGGTTTTGTTCATGTTTTCCTCTTGATGTTTCTTTTTTAATGTATAAAAACTTGCTTTTCACCATTCTATGGAATTGTGACAATAACCTGTATGTTTCAATTTTCTATTCTTTTATTCTCCTCTTGATTACAATAACATGGATCTCAGTTCCAAAATCACTCCAGATATATGCAACTGTAAATATTTGATCCCTTCTACAGGTGAGGAAGTCTGGTTTTGTTGGTTTTCCCTAACCCAGCATTATACTTTCTCTACCTCCTCTTACCTCCCTTTGGCGACTTTTTTTTCTTCCCCCAGGTGATCAGTTATCTGATAGTGAATCTTGTTTTCTTGCTGCTTTTTTTTTTTTTTTAATATGTGCTTTGCAGCCTATGGAGTGTTTTCTGGGTCAATCTGAAGAAAAACAAGAGACCACTGTAAAGGCAAAGAAGAGAAAGAAGGTATGAATGTCTTTGGGAATGTGTTTGGGAACTGGGCAGTGGGTGTATGTGCTATTAGAAGATTCAGAACTGGGACAACCCTGTGATGATGAGAAGTAATATGGTCAGTATGGCCCTGCAGCCTCTTTTAGAGAAAAGTAGAAATTCTTACTTTTTTTACCTCACTCAAAATACCCATTCCCAACCTGAACTGTGGCATTGTGTCTGTACTCCACTCAAGGGTTGTATATGTCTACACCACACCTCCAAGAGTTCCACACTGGGAAACCGTAACTGCTTCCGAGAAAGGTGGAATTTCGGTTGCTGCAAAATCTGCCCCATTTCGGCAGGATGGTCAAGCTCCAGCTGCTGTCAATGTCTTTTGAGCCAAGAGCTGTCCTTGTTCGCTCTTCTCATAGCATAAGTATATAAATAAATGCTCTGCATTGTCCCTCTGGCCATGCTCCATCTTCACCCTCAGCAACACACACTCTGCAGTCTAGATGGAAATTATATGGCACCAGGCAAGTTAACTGTCTTTCGGGACAGACTGTAAATAGTTGGCTCCCTCACAAGGCTGAGAGGTGGCCTTTTTATATTATGTCAGGCCTCTTAATCATCCAGGGAATAGCAAGAGGGAAGAGTGGGATTTTGTTTTAAATGCAGCTCTGGCAGAAGTGACTGCAGTACTTGTTCCACTGCTGCCAGAGCAAAAGCATCCCACGGCAGAAACTGGTGAACCAGACTTAACAAAAAGCCCCTGTTCCCAGGCAAACAATGGGCACTTAGTTACACCTCTGGTTTCAGTGGGTCCAGGCCACTAAGTTGACATACGCAGCCTGTCAAAAAATCCATCAGGAAATATTTATCAGGTTGATCTATGGGTTCCAAACAAAGTGCTCTCTCCAAAAATAAGGAAAAGAGGGGGAAAAGACCCTTTGCTTTTAAGCATCTGGAAGGAATTGGAAGAAAAATAATAAAACTTCCTGCATGAGGAACATTTCCCCACAACTCTCCTTGAAGGAAGAGAGTTTGCTCAGGTGTCCTTGCTCTTGCTCTTATGGAATTTCTCACTAGTATCAGGCTTCTCTCCGCCAGAGTGCCATAATTTTCGTGAAGGAACCACGTGGCCGTACGAATGACCTAACGGTCCTGTGGACTGTTGCTTTATGCTGAATCACCAAATAAAATGAGGCTGATAGTTCTGTCTTGCTGTCTGCTAAATCAGGGAAGCCTACTGTGCCTTTGCAGCACGGTGAAGCGGCTTCAGCAGCCCCTGTAGGGCTTTTCCCTGTTGTGCCCCTTATGCTGCCATTACAGGAGTATTTGGGGTGTACTGGGCAAGAGGGAGAGATGGAGTGATGGGAGTGACAGAGATGGAGGGAGTGATGGAAGAAGATCTGCCCCTATGTTAAAATTACTGCTATAGCTCTTTTCAAAATTTTTATTGATCTCTCCTGCCCTGGACCTTAGACTGCTGAACTTGTACTGCTGGTACTCACTGCCCTCCCAAAGCTGTCAAAAATGCTTCCAGGCTCACCTCATCTTTCTGGGAAATCTCACTGTGCCTCACAGATACATACCCTATTGCTCCATCCTAACCACGCTCTCTCATTCCTTTTCACTTCTAGGCTTATGCTGCCATGCATCCTCACGGCACCGAGTTCAGTTTAGCTATGCAGCTGAGAAACCTTAAGACAGCCTTTCACAAATGAATTGCTTCTCAGAGAGAACAAGAGAGGCTTCACATTCTTGCCATTCTGTCCAGGCTGCCTCTATTCTTGAAAATCTGCTCTTTTCTTAAATGCTGGCAGATCATTCAGATAAGGGGAACCCTGGGCTATTCTACCCCCATGATCCATTTAATTATGGGGAAAAATACAGCAACACTTTTGCTTCAGTGAAAATTCAGACTTGTTACTAATGTTCCACGTTGTGAAAAAACGGTCATTATGAACTCACGTCCAAGCTCATTAGTTTGGTTTAAAAAATTATTTATTTTGGAAGAACAAAGCAGTTGCTGAACTCTTTCTGCTTGACTTCTGGTTTTGTGAGCTTTTAACTCATTTTCATCACACTTGCATGGTATTCTGTGAATATAGCTAACCGTTTTTCCTCCCAAAATAGAAAGTTACCCTGTTTTAACCAAAATACAATCAAGACTGATATAACCACTTGATTCCTACTCTTATGCTTTAAGAAGAATAAATTAAAACAAATGATGAAAAAGACCTGAATTTTTAAACTTAAGCATAACAATAGCAAAACTCGTAAAACCAGCTTTCAATTCTGTTTTTTGTTATGCCAGCATTTCAGGTGAGTGCACAGGACTTTTTGTCGTCGGGCTCACAGACCATCTCATCACATTGCATCTGAACTTGCGTATGAAGTCTGTATTCTCACTAAAGACAAAGGGAATCTTGTCCCACTGTAAGGTGTTTTTGTAATTAAGCCAATATAACTGTATAAAGTTATGGAGGAACATTTCTTTATAGTGTTGTTAGCTAGCCAAAGAGCAGAAATTACAGAAATGCCATACCTACCCATTTTACCTTTTTTTTTTTAGAAGAAAATTTCTGATATTCTGGAAAAATCCACTCCAAAACCTGGTGTCCCTGCCGATCTACAAAATCTGCTTAGTCAGCATTTTAGTGAAAACCGTTCTGTGATTGAAATAGATGAATTAAAGCTGTCAGGTAACTTATCCTATATTTAATACATAATTTATGTTTTTTTTCACTATGCTGTTGTGTTCTTTTTCTGCAGAAGAAAGAGGATTTTGGGGACAAATCTTGAGTTGTTCAATGAAACTATTTTCTTCTACTGTATGTTTATTTGCTGTTTAAGTAGAGATGTTAGTTTCCCTGGAATAAATGTGAGGTTTCTTGGAGTTAAGGAAATGAAGAGTAACATTATTTAAATGTGTATTTTTATTGTAAAGTCTTAATTTCAGGAGCTCACTTTTCTAATAGATTCCTAATTATAGCTTCCAAGATACTGAGAGAGCGAAAATGGATGTTGTTTCTGGGATTGTCTGAGTCGATATAGACACACAATAGGAGGGCTGACAGGAGTAGACAAAGAAATGAGACCTCATTCTGACACAGTTATAGGATGTTGAACACAATGGTTTTTCAGGGCCTGTCATAAAATGAGATGGTAGTTTTGGTCCAAGTGTAAATTGACCAAGTTTTAACTGTGAGGAGGACCTTTGGTTTCCCATATTCTGTCTCCAGTCAAAAGTAAAGGTAGAAAAGGGAAAGCAGGACAGAGCAGGGTTAGCTTCTGCCAGCTGGAGATTGCATTAGAGATGAACTTCTCTGCCTCTAACTGTGCAGATAAAAAGGCAGCTTTTATTGGCACTGTCCATTATTTGTTGTTAGTGCTCATGAAGAGCAAATGGCCTAATAACTAACCTGCATAGACCTTTGATAATTCTTGAACTCTTAGTGACCTGTGCCCAATATAGGAGCCTTCTAGGCCAGCAGTGGTTTCTCTCTTTTAATGTTTAAGCCTGTCTTTCTAGATAAATATGCTTCTCCGTAACATCCATGATTCTAGGTTGACTCTTCTTTATTTCTATGGGGCAGGTTCAGCTTTCTTATTCAGTCAAGAAAACCTGGAGAAGTCCCATACAGATTGCTTTGAAAAGCTTGTTGTAAATATTATTAGACCTTTAGGGTTTTTAGCAAATAATAATTTGCTTTGGTTTCTTTATTATTAAAAGAGCCCTTTGGGCTAGTGAAGTGACCCATTTCCATATGGATTGGATCTTGGGTTGGATGGATGTATTTCTTTCTTTCTTTTTGTGCTGGGAGTTGAAGGCTTAGAGTGCCAAGGAGTTTACAAACTTCTACAGCTGTCAAGTCATTCATGTCAAAGCACTGAGCAAATAACAAGCAACTACTCGGCGTTGTGTATTCTTGCTAACTCACACAGTGCAGAAGGTCAGGTCTGTAGTCAGCATGGTCTCTTGCTGCAGTCTGGAGCTATGTGTTTCTTCCCTCCTTTCTCAAACTTTCATTTAAAATTGTTGTAATACTCCAGTGTTGCTGGACTGTTGGTGAAAATCAGTAACTGAAAATCGTGTCCTTCAGAAACCATCTTTTGAATTGTTCAGTCATTAGTGAGACTTAATGTATTCAGAAGAGCAAAACAACAGCAAAGATATTTTGCCACTGGGAGAAAAGGACCATGGCAGGCGTAAAGAGCTCTGCTATTAGTACTAAGTGCTTATGGAAGGGCAGCCCCTGCCCTTCCCCGCTAGCATCAAGTGCATCTTTTAAACGTGATTTTGAAAGTAAATCAGCTGCTGATCCTTCAGGTTTATGCATTAATTCCCTTTCAAGCTCAAGTCCCAGGAAATGTTAGTCTCTGGATTTAATAAAAGGAATCAGTGCACAATAAAAGTTTTTAGCAAGATAACATCTATTAAAGGGAAGATACACTGATGGAGAGAGGCTGTGCTCAAGAGACTACAGAGGCAGGACTTCAGCCAGGCATCAGCCACAAAACAAGTTTGTCACACTGTCTGTTCCAATGGAATCACGGATTGACGCTGCCAGCATCAGCGCAATGCACCATCCAGTGAACATGAATAACATCTGTAGGGAAACCTCCTTAATTTAGTTAAAATATACCAGTAAACATCCATGGACAGGCACCCTGAGGTGCCATGCTTCTTGCAGAATGATGACAGATATGTCGGTCTCTGAAGACAGAAATGTTAATGCTCTGGGAGAGCATATTGCTGCATCAGGCAATGGACCTTTAACAATGACGGCAAGTTTTCAGACCATCTAATTTTAATCACATTTTTAAGAACTTTCTACATAGACACTGGAGAAAGAATCTACTAAAGAACCTGTTTGGACCTTGTCTTTCTTCATTGCCTCTCTATAAAGCTTAAAGTTAAATGCCATGTCTGTCACAGAGTGCTTTTAAGACTTACTAGTTAACACAGTGAGCAGGTAAAGGATCAGCAGTCAGTGGGAAAAGACATTAAAAGGCAGTGTAGGTGTTGCCATTAGGGTCCATATTCTTAGATAGATTACCACAACATGAAAGACCAGAAAAAGGAACAAACTTACTGACATGTAGATTATTGGTAGATTCATGCATTCACACAGTATGAATTGTGTGATCTACAAATGTATTCCATTGTAGGTAGATTGGAGGAACAGTCTAGCAGGTTGGTAGTAAGGCTTTTGGCTAAGGCTTTTGATTAATTGTGGCAAAGACATATGAAAACTTTTTTAAAGTACATGATCACACCTGTGCAGCCCCTGTATTCAGGGTTTCATAGAGGGAGAAAAGAAAGGAATTGCAATTGAGTTGAGAGATGTTCTCTTCATTGATTTATCCAATATAAAGCTTTCTGTACATGAGGTGAACATTAATCTTTGTTGCAAAAATGGTGATCTATTGATGGGTTTTAACACAGTTGTGATTTCATCAATATAGCTAGTGGTTGTGCTGCAACCTTTTGGTATTAAAAAAACAACAAAAATACTTTTTCCTTTACAATTTCAGATTCCTGTTTTTTGCCAGCCAATGATCTCACCCACAGTTTTTCTTCATACCTGAAAGAAAGTGAGTTGAAATACTGTTCTGGTTGAGATGAAAGTTGTATTAAAAGCCCTGTTAATGCAATATTATTGCAGTTTTTATCTATACCTCCAAATATTTGTAATTATGAAGTATTAATAACTTTAAGGGTAGTTACTTTTTATTTTTCATGACAGGTCTTAGTTTTCTGGCTCTTTCTTACTCTGTGACTTTTTTTGTATCAAAATGTTCTAGGGTTTCTTTTATTGCTGGGGATTATTTGTTAGTAGTTTTTTGTGGCTTCATAAGTAGATGTATGTATTATCTTACAGGAAAAATCCTGCAGCTGTCTCCTGACGTGAACCAAGAGAATTTTTATCCTCTTGTATATTTATATAGAACTTCTGGTCTGGTAAAAGTTTCTTTTCAGTTAGGTTTTCTCTGATACAAATTGCTGTATGTGACCAATGAAGACAATGGGCTTGTCACCTTACAAACTGTTGATTTTTGATGCTTATCTAATTTGTTCAGTTGTGTGATATTTCTGTATTTTATTTATTTTGGGGTTTTTATTTTTCTATTTCTCAGTCATGACTAAATGTAAAAGTGTTGCCAGAGATCCAGACCTCATAGGAATCAGCATGTGTGCTCTTGCTGCTGGCTGCCATTCATCATGTACTCTTGTAATTTGAAATTGTGGCATGTAGTACTTTCTGTGTGTGTACACGGGCTTTTTCATTGCAGTCTGTCCTAAGTGGGCAAAACTCCGTAAAAACCACAAGGAGAAGAAGTCAGTGGTGATGCTGGTGATCTGCAGTTCTGCCCTTCGTTCCTTGGAACTCATCAAGTATGTTGATAGCAAATGTTATGTTGAGGTTGGCAGTCAGTCAGAGCTTTTGTCTTGGAACCACAGACATAAAGGCAAAACTGGGACACTCTCCTCTGCTAGCCAACAAATTCACTGACTCAAACTGATGCAACATCCCTTACTTCTTTAAACTGTGGGATTTTAGTGTTTGGTTTTAGACTGAAGTAACACTTAGTACTTCAGTTGCATGGAAGTGCTATTTTTGTTAAAAACCAAAAATAACATGTAACCAATTTGGGGGAAACATGCAACATGTTTTACTTGAGAACAGAGTAAACCCATAAAGCATCATGATCCACCACTGGAAGTGGTGACTTTGCCCCAAAGGCAATGAGGACATGGTGTTCCAGGGCCTCAAAAGTGCCAACACATGCATCGGGCTTGAGTGCCTGCAGGTCTGTGTCTGTTTTCTCAGGTGGCCCAGGCTGGCAAAACTGCTCTGCAGATATGACAGTTTTCAGTGTTTGCTGTCCTCTTTCTTCCCTTCTCTGTTCTCCCCCCTTCTCATTCCAGAAGTCACAATGACTTTGATGTATACCTCACAAATCTCATGATTGTCTTTTGTATCTTCAGCCCATTTCCTGTGATTATCTGTCAGTACAACATGAGATGGAGAGTTGGGAAGTTTTCCTCAATGCCACAGATACAGCAGATGTGCCAGTAGTGCTTAGCCCCTGCAGGCAGATATTGCCATCTGAGACTTAAGTGGTTTATATGTATACTCTGTGTAAACCTTTAGCTTTGCACAGGAGAAAATTAAGAATCTGGCACATCGCAAAAAACAAGATACATTCAGTGAACACTGAATATGTTGTCTCCTGCCTGATAGTACAGAATGCAAAGTTGTTACTGTGTGCCAAAATGGTGTGTCAGAAAAACAAGTCAGGTTTTCCGACAAGGAGGTTTTGGTTAAATGGAATTTGAGCAATGTCTACAGTAAAGACTGTGGCAGCCTAGGTTTTCCCACCAGCCATGCTGCGGGAAGACTCTGTAAAATGTAGATTGGTCCATACACAGATGTTTCCTTTTGTGCACGCGCACACATGTTCATTCATACCTGTATCTCAGTAGGTGTGATATTTTTGACCTAGAATTTGGTCAGTAGTCACTTTTGAACTAAGTTAACTGTGGCAGCACAGGCCATAAGTATTAAATATTATCTGAAAAGCTATCTAAACGATATTGCCCCCTACTGATACCTTTTGTTGTGTTGGTCCAGTTGTTGCTCACTGTTGATCAAGTAGCAAACAAGAATGTACATCGTGTTCAGAGTACAAGCAGTGATCACTGGCAGACTGCATGTCTCAAGCACATTGAGAAATGCCAGTTAATTTTGCTTTCTTTCTGTGTGGTCTTAATCCCAGCCCTGATTCTTTTATTTCCTCTTTCCATTTTTTCACTGCTAGGTCAATGACAGCATTTAAAGGAGACTGCAAAGTTCTCAAGTTGTTTGCAAAGCACATAAAGGTAAGAGAGCCGCAAGGGAATGCTGATGGAACAAATAAACAACTAACTAGTGTCATACCATTTTCTTTTTAAGGCATTTAGCAATGGTGCCTCTCATATAGTGTTCCTGTAACGTTCCTTTCTTTAGGTAGTGCTTCCTTTGGTAACCCACTGCTGCGATTTGAGGAATTTGGCCAAACACCATCTCCAATAGCTCTGGTGCAATCCTCAGCAGAATGTTGATGCTTATGCAAGTGCAATGTATTAAAGATGTTCCACATTCCTGTGAGGCATTCATTCAAATGGCTTTTGCCTGTTTAAATAGAAGGCTCACACACAACAAACTGTACCAGCACCACATTTACATTCTGCCAATTTGATGCCTTAATACCCAATGTCCATACCTGTTGGAGAGCACAAATTATGGGGATGCTGGAAGTAATGAGTGGACATTTGGCATAAATGCTGTCAAACACACAAATGTTACTTGCTGTATTTCACCCTTTTGCAGCATCTTCATCTTGAAGGAGTTTAGAGCTAATTCAACTTTATCAGTTTTCCAGATATTTTCAGAGAATTTGTTTAGGTGCTGAAGGAAGCCTACTGTTCTCACCTCCAAAAATAGTTGATGCAAGAGCAGATTTTCAGAGTTGAAAATGAGTGAACTTCTAGAGAAGTGTGATTCCCGGCTGGCTGTTACATTTCTTCTACTTTCTCCCAGATATATCAGCTTGACAGCTTGAAAAATGAATAATAGCATTTGTTACTTGATGGTATTCTAGAAAGAGATACTAAGATCTTGAATTTATTTCCAGCTTTTTGAGAAGATTTAAAACAATCACGGGTTTACTGTAGTTTGTCTTTCTCTCTTCAAAACAGATAAAAGAACAGATGAATACGTTGGAGAAAGGTGTGTTCCACATTGGGGTTGGAACTCCTGGGAGAGTAAAAGCACTAGTGGAGCAAGGTAGGAAAACAAGAAGGGTTTTCTCCATAAGTGTCTTGGTCTCATGAGAAGCAAAATTTCAATTGTTTTTGAAGCACTTAGGTTGACATGAAGCTGTGGATTTGGATACTATACTGTACAGTTCTGTTTCTCCACTTCTGCAATGTCAGTCAAAATGAGGTCAAGAGTCTAGCAGTTGATTTTATGATCACTTTAAGCTGGTGTAAATCAGTATTACTAGAGAAAGGCAGAGTAATACTTCCCCCCTGCAGTCAGTGCCCACTTATTCCCCCTTCCTGCTTCTTGCACTAGCCCAGGAGTCTGTCTGGCAGCTCAGTGAACTGATCCCAATTAAAACAAAACCAGTTTGCACACAAAATCAGGTAATGAGCAGGCAGAGGTGGGAGACTTCCTCTTTTGGCAGGAATACTGATTTATGCTGACTTGAAAGTAATTGCAAAACCATGGTGTAAGACTTAAAGCTCCAGGAAACCAAACACTGCAAGTAAATCAAAAGGCAATAATGGCAGAAGTCATTGTATCATATGTCACTCTGAGCTCAGTGTAAACTTCTGTGAGGGGTGGATGAAAGATCTACTTACTGATTTGATTTTATTTCTGATTTACTGTAATGAAATCAATTATTCTATACAAATCTCCTTTTTTCTTACCAAATTTTTAGTATGTTTACGTATGTAATAGACGTTATATACACAAAGAAAAGCAAACAACAAAATGACAAGATGATAAGGTGATTCTTTCCATTGCTCCTTCTAAACGCTGCCTTGCTCTGACTGTGGTTTCTTGATCGGAGACTGGCTGTGGATTGAGACTCTACCATTCCTTCCAAAAGGGTACAGGACTAGCACAGTTTTGTTGCTTCCAGTGCCCTTCATCAACGTTAAATCATTACTGCTCAGCACATCAGTACACTGCCATTTTAGGTGAAGGGACTTACGGCAGGGACACAAGGTATATCATCTTATCCTAAGGTCTAGTCCTTTTTTTGACACCTTAGTGTTGTGGTGCCAGATCACTGGAGAATGGAGAGGAATCAAAACTGATATGAGGATGTAGAAGACCAGGGAAAAATAGGGGAACAGCTGGGCCAGTTCAGAAAGGACTTTTTTCTCCTTTCAACACCTTTTATTTGGAGGATAAAGGAATTCTTCAGCAGCACCACTGACCTGACTCACATTCATATAACACACGGTCCTGTAAATTACTAAACACTGTCAGCTCCCATTAACAGGATTTTTCAGGCTAGGGCCCTTGTAACTTACCAGCTCCTCATCAGCTGTGGAAATTCAGCTCCTGTGGTTTCATCAAGAGGAAGCCTGAGGAGTTGTTTTCTGGCAGGATGTTAGCTCTTGACAAGCCTGGCAACAGTAGTTGTCCTGCTTTTGTGTTTATCTTCCAAAAAGGCATAGGATTATGTGGTTAAGGGAGTTTGCAGTGTCGGTGCATTAGTTTTCCAGCCAGCAAATGCAGTACCTAAATATTCAAAGATTGGTTTCCTTGGAAACAGACAGCAAAAGATGTAAAAGACAAAATGCGTTTTGATAAGCACATGTCACGTTATCTTGGTGGTAAAATTTATGTTGCCTATTTAGATGGCCTATGCTTGAACTCTACGAAATACATGATTCTGGATTGGAACTGGAGAGATCAGAAACTAAGGAGAATGATGGATATCCCTGAGGTATTGTACAAGCACCTGTATATATTATATTATGTGTATTCATTACTTTTGAGTCTAGCGCCCAGGTCTTGGTCAGTAGGGTTTTCTTTCTGTGAAGCTGAATTCAGTGGTCTAGAAACCCAAGGAAGTAAATATTTGACTGGTGAACCTTTACTCTCAGGTCTCAAAATAACCTACTGAGGAAGATTTTTCCTTTTTGTTGCAAGTCGCATCTGTGACTTATACAGTTGTGCTGTGAATTTCTCCCGTTCATGCTAGATGGTTGTTCTAGTCAATGTTATCAGTCATTATTCCTTCTCTGCACTTGTCTGTGTATTTGCATGTGCTATATTTTACAGTCCTACATACACAAAGACGCACATTCCCAATAAACTCGGATAAAGCACCCTGCAAAAAAATAACATTGCAGAATTGAAGCAGCAAAGACCAAACATTGGTTTTAGAGGCAAGGAGGTTCCCTCTTGTGGTAAATGCATACGACTTTTTTTATATGGTGCCTGAGCTTATCTCTAAGTTTTGTAGAGAACAGAGAACATGCATTCACAGACATAGCAGTACAAAAGGTGCTGCTTGCAGTGGGATGGATTTTTTAAGTCAACTGAAGTAACAGACTACAGGTGATCCACCTCAAAAAAATTAAAATTATGTTGCTACTATTTGATCTTGGGATATTGCAAACCTGAACTATCCCTTTCAGCTCACTGTAGGTAGCATCACAGCATTTCTGTCTGGGAATATAGGCCAAAATTTGTGACTCCAGATGCATTTTATTAAGGCAAAAATCTTAAGGCTATCTTAACATCAAAGTGTTAAGGCTTAGTTGAGGTTAAAACCGATAAGTAAGAATGTTACACCTTCATATATAGTGTTAGCATAAGGAATAGATATTTATTGTGATTACAGAATAGTAAATATGTTATTACAGAAAACTCTTAAAACCTGCACTTGACTTGGGTAACACAATGTACAGAAAGAATTTTGACATCTTGAGCTGTGTAAGTGGAGCATTTTGCAGCTATTTATCCTGATGCAGACATCAGGCAGATTCCCGTAAGTTATTTATAAGGAATATCAGCAATAGAAGATACCTAAATAATGTTTTGGAGATAAGGCATCTTAACACAGTGGGGTGTTTCAGCAATTTGCAAACTTGAAATATGGAATACAGTCTCAGTGAGCAGAAGATCATCCTCCTCTACTTACCTAAAAATTGCCAAATACATGCTATGAATAGTTCTAAATTTTCTCAAGGAGAGGAATTATAGTTCCAAAAATGTAATTTAGAGAATTGGTGGTTTGATGTAACAATTTATTTCATTCCATATTAGTTGTGGAGGCAAAATCGTACCCTTAAAATTAGAAATGAGGCAATGCAAACCTCAATTGTCAGTAATTTCCTTGTGTATTTAAGGTGCTGCATTGCTAAATTTCATTCTAATTACACCAGAAAGCAATAACAGCTGGATGCATGTGTCCATTCTACTTGCTGGTTTTGTACTCACCTGATGTTCAATGGAGAATTGTACAGAGTAGTATATTATGATAAATATATGAATTTAAAAACACTTGAATCTTCCCATATGTCAGTCCTGTATCCCATCATATCCACATAATGGACGGTGCCCTGATCCACTGCCCTCTCAGTTGCCTCAACTTCTCATTAGTTAATACTGTTGTGGGTTGTTTTTTCTCTCTATTTCTGTGTCTCCTCCTCCTTCATTCATCCTAAACCATGGAGGAAATAAAAGGAAATAAAAAGAAAGCTCACAAAGAAATCAGAGCAGAGGTGAATGAGTTTGTCTGATTCTGTCTTGGCATGCTGGAGTTACAGTAAAGCATAAAGGTTTAAATAAAAATGTATTGTATACTTTCTGATGTGACTGAAGGACAAGCTTCCTGCTTTGAAAGCTTTATGTATAGAGGTTAGTGGCAATAAAAAGCTGTCTCAACTCCTCAGATTACTTGTTGGTAAGACTCAACAAAAAAAAGTACTGTATTGTCTGCAAATGATACAAACACTAAGCCTTGAGTAAGTTTGAAAATACAGAAAATTTAAGTTTCAGGCATCATGAAAGTAAAAATGTTTGTGAGAAATGGACTTGTGATAGACAATTGTTTTAACCCTCACATAACATATCCAGTGTGGAATAGAAATCGGTCAGGCTTTCTCACATCATTTATTCCTGTGCAAAGCAGAAGCACAGAAGGATATATCCTGAGAGGAAACTTACAAATAAGTTATTTGTAAGTGGGAAGAGGAAGCTATAAAGGAAACTCTGGACTAACCATGATGACAGAGAATCTTGTGTTCCTGCTGAAATATGTAGTCAATGTTTACTCTCAAATATATTTAACTTTTATCTTTAGATAAGCAATAAGCTACAGCCATATCCGTGTTATAAACCAAAGTACTTTGCACACAGCACATGTAGACTTGACCTTCATACTTGCTTCCATGCAGGTGTCTCAGACACAGACAACGTTGTGACTGTTGTATTGCCCTTGGACTACTTGATATCGGTTGATACTCTGGAAAGTCCCATAGGGATTTTGCAGCCCAGGATGAACCTCTTGCTGAGACATGCTTTATCAGCTCCTTGCCCATGACAACTTTTCTGTAGCTGTATTAGATGGGACTTCACAAGCCGTATTTGTACTTTAGGATTGCAGAGCAAATGCTAGATATTTTACAAAACGGAAACATTCTAGAGCTGAGGCCCTTGTGTGGAAACCTCTTCTTTAATTTCTAGTCCTATAGTAAGGTGCCTGAATAAATAAATAATGGTATTTAGCCAAAGCATTATCAGTAACTTTTGATGTTTTCTTTGATTTTTGTTTTCTTCAGATAAAGAAAGAAACAATTGACCTACTGGAGATGAGTATAATAAAGCTGTGCAGAGAGGGGTCTGTGAAGCTGGGACTCTTTTAATGGTTTTACCGACAAGGAAGTAATTTGCAGCTGCATTTTACGATTATCCTGTCTTTGCAATTGGCAAGTTATTGACATGTGATGGAATCAATAATTTTTTTACTTTTCAGAGGTCTGTCAATACAGAAAGCATGCACGTTGCAACTTTTTCCTGAGTTTCCTTTTTTAATAATAATAAAACAGAAGTTTTGTTTGTAATTTTAGTATGATTTTTGTTGCAGAAACAATGTGATACTGAAATAAAGAGTGGCATTGCATTCACCTGCTAGATTTAGTACTCTGTGTCACTTTTAAGACTTCGAAGATGAGCAAACTTGGCCGTGAAAGTCTTTGTACAACTCAATTTTGTGTTATCTCCCTCAACCGTCCCAAAGGAGACATTTACTTCTCTCACAAGAGTGGTAATCTACTTCTCACCCTCAAGGGTCATTGAAAATATTGCATGAATTTCAGTAATTTGTCCAAAAAGTATTTTTCACCTATCTGTTATAGAGCTGGCCTAATGTTATTTTTTGGTATTACATGATAAATTATCTGTATGTTATATTGAGAATTTATTTTGGTTAAGCTGTTGAAGTGTGAAAAAAGATATTATTCTATTGCCCATTTAAATTAAAATGAGATGATCTCTGGTTGATTCTTTTGTCATTGTGGTTATAGAGTGAAATGGATGGATTTTTTGCAGAGGACAAGATGAATAGAGGTGAGCAAATCATTAGCATCTTGGAAAGCCATTGATCCAGGTCAGATGTTTTGAGAATGAGTTGCCCTTTTGTAATAAAGAACACATAACCTTTTTACAACTTTAAATTGCATCTGAATCAATAGCAATGACCGGTAGGGTTAAGAAAATTGATTTGGTCTTCCAAAGCAATGTTTCCATCCAGTGCTGCCTCAGCACCTGCAGTCCTGTGCAATGGCATCCAGTGCAATTGGAGTAGAGCTCCTTCCATTGTATGCCATGCCTGTTAGCTTGGCAGCTGTGGAAGCGAAGGGAGAAGAAATAATGCATCTGAGATTACACAGAAATTCCAGCACAGCTGGCAGTCTCCCTGCAAATGAAGACATAACAAATCCAATAGAGCTTTGGGGCAGGAAAAAGCATATGTTTAAGCTTCTTCGGGAGGCGTGAACTGGACACCCTGACCAAAGTACACAATCATTTAATTGGTACGAGCTGATCGTGGGGATCCAGGCACAAATGTAGAAAATGAGGAAGAAAGACATCTAGTTAATAAGTAATTCCTGGCCATGATGCAGATTCAAACAAACAATAAAGTTTCCCAACGTAAAGACAGTATCTCAGCTTAAACAGTCTCCGGCAGAAGTATTTTATTCCTTCCTCTCACCAAGAAGAAAATGAAAAACAAGACAAGTTCTCTTCCGCAAGGAAGAGAGGAACGTCCTTCCAGATGTCCGGATAACAGTGCGTTCAAACAACAGAAGCTACCAGCTTGGAAGCCCCAGCTTAACATTGCGACTGTGCTCTCCAGCTTCTTTCTCACAGGCGCCTTCTGCCTTTCTGTGGGAGTCTGCCTCATACTGTCTGCAAACAGCGTCAGAGAAATCCAGGTTGGTTTGAGGGTGGTGGTCTTAGATACTCTGTGAAGAAGGAACTGGGCTACATTTGGAGGGGAAAGGCTCCAAATTTTTTCTTCTGGATAAAGATGATAGCAATGACTTCATGCCTCGACCTTCTGTCCAGCAGCCAGTATTCCTTTGAAAATCCTCAGAGATGGTTGGTCACCAATAACATCTGAGCACTGAGTGGTTAACTGGGTGGTAATATCAGGAGTGTGAGTGGTAATTACTGTCACTGGCTGGTAATATCTGAAATGTTGTCATTATTTCCTGGGTTTTTGAAGGGAAGTTAACGAATGCCTTTGATACCATTTGGTACTAGAAGAACATACATATTTGCTGGGGCAGAATCTTAAAATGCAGGAAGTCCTGGTGTTTAAATGCCTCCTGAAGGCAAGGTTGGTTAGAGCTGTGGTGGTGTTAATAGACTCCTGGTAGGAGCCAATGCTCAGCACTACATCCAGGCTGTTCAAGAGGGGTGGGCCATAATGCATGTGGGGATTTGTCAAGCATTACTTGGTCAGCCAGAACAAGCTGCAGAAGTGTTCCTCACTCAGCACTCCTTTGCCGAGGAGCAGATGTGGAGGTTCTGCAACAATCATCAAAAGGCTCTAAAACAGCTTTAAACTAGGGATAAAATTTGTGAATGTTCAATGAGGCCAGGTTGTGATTCTCAGCTTCTGTCTATTTTTAACAAAGATTTTGGCAGTCCAGAGTAACTTAGATTTGCTCTAAGAAGTCTTGGAGCTTAAATGCTGATCTTTCCCTGTGTGCCTGTCCTTTATTACAGTGTCTCTGCTTGTTCACTTCTCTGACAGATTAATTATTCAGATAAATGCTCCGATTGTTCAAAACTCCGTGAAAATTCCTCTAATTGGAATAAGGAATGCTACTGTTCTGTTAATTTCACACTAAAGGAAGATATACTAGTAAGTAGATGCCAGAAAGCAATTCAAGTTGCTTAGTATCTTCTGTTACTTATATGCCTATATGATAAAATACACTCATTCTGCTCTGTAGAGCCCCTGACTAAATTTTCTTTGTACTTTTAAAAAACATATACTGAAAATTTTACACTTTTGCTGTGCATTTTGGTACATGTTAAAAATAATCAAGATCAGACTACATCCTCGGTTGAGAGAAGTCCAAGCAGAAGATGAGGATGGAGGAAGTGGTGTTTGTTTATGGAGGTGACTTCTCTCTCTATCTCTTTGAGTCAGTAGCAAACTGTTGCCCTTGGCCTGGGCTCAGTTGTTATTGCACAGCTAAGCTCTCAAATGAGAAGGAAATCTGAAGCTCTGACCACTTGTCATAAGTGGTAGTAGTCTTTTTTACAAGAGTTCTGCTGTTAATCCCCAAGGTCCTTGAAAAAATCCAAGTCCAGCGATGTCATTCTGCAGTTTTGTTTGGGAAAAGTATCCTTCATTTCCTGTCCTAAACTACTGGGTCACATTACTGAGACTGTTAAAGTGCCTCGTATGTTCTGCCAAACAGATCTTATGCTTAGTACTGCATGAATGATCCCTTAAAATTACTGTGCAATTTAAGTTATAAAGTAACTTCAGAGTTCTTCAGTAGTGAAGAGGCTGTTAAAATACTCTGTAATTCTTAAGATTACAGTGATGTTTGAGATTAGAACTTTATTTAACTGAATAATGTTTTTTAAATAGTTTAATAATCCTTTCTTGCTTGTATTTGCCTGCCTAGCATTCTCCTTTTAATTACAGGGCTAAACTTTCCAAAGGGTTCAAATAATTGATAAGAGGCAACCTTATTTTTCAAAAAGTCTGAAGAAATTCAGAGATAATGGGTACTTTTTTATTTTATGTTTTTTGTGCACCTTCTTTTATGGAAAGTGAGTGTCTGTCTCCACAAAGTTATTCATAGTCATTGCAGGTTCATGGCTGTGCCATCTTGAGTAAAATAGTAATCAGACATCTTTATTTTATGTTTCATCTGGCGATTTAAAGTATATTTAATTTTGTGCCAAAATATTAAAATTTTCAGCTGGGGTAAAGACTAGATTCTGGCCAGTGTCTGCTGAAGTAATTGCTTAGAGTTTAGTTACCAACACTTAAATATGAACTGAGTACTCTCTTCCACTCTCTTTTACAGCAAGTAATAGGATTTATCTTTGAATTCTAGGGTGATGTTTTTATGTACTATGGCCTGGAAAACTTCTACCAAAACCACCGCCGATACATGATATCAAGAAGTGATGCACAACTGTTGGGTCGAAACGCAAATGTAAGTTTTCTGATTTATATTATGAGATCGTCAGCATTTCTATCAGGTACATCTTGGACCATATGGACAGCTAACTAGGCGTAACTGTAAGGGTGTTAAGATGGCTCTAGGGGATAATAAGAAGGTACAGATTTTCAGTGTTTGGTCTCTACTTTTATGATTGTTAGGCCATTATGTCTAATAAGGTAATAAAAGAGGAAGATTGCAGGGATAAATAAAAGATGACAGTCCAGCGTTGCAGTTCTCAAACCTGTGCCTTGTCAGGCTGCTGATTAAAAATATATTGTCTTCTTCAAATAAATTTACAGAAAGCTTCTCCTTCTAGTGTTTTCAGTCATCTTAGCCAGAAATATTTTAAGCTGTACTTTTATTATAGGGTTAGGGAATTAAGTTATTCTAAGTCTTTCATTTTGCCATCTGGCATTGGAAGCGGACAAGGAGCAGGAAAAGGTTTATGGTAAATTAGGTGATCGCGTAGCATTCTAAGTATGCAACTCAGAGGTCTAAAAAGGAGGCTAGACAGCATCACCTGCAGCAGGCCTGCATAAGGAAATTGGAGAATGTAATCATTGCATTCAGGATTTTTACTTACAAAACTAAAACATGTTTTCTTTGGCTTAAGAGTAGCATTTCTTAATGTATGCATAGTCCGCATTCTGTCCTCTCAGTGCATATGATGATTGCACCATAAGAATCTGCTGTTTCTATAACATGCTTCTTGTAACTCTCAAGACATGTTCCCCACACATCTGCTTCTCCAGGTGTCCAGCCAGCTTCTTCATTTGCATCCAGGTGCAACTGCTTTTGGCTTTTGTGCCAATCAGACATATAGCATATTGGAGTTATTTGAAAATGTTTCTGTGTTTAAACCTGAAGATTTATAGTTTCTCATGAACTGGGAGAGATGTGGTAAATTTGATATGGACTTTTGTTTTTCGTGCTGTGTCTTCATACATCAAGATTTTCCCACACAGAACTGCAGTAATGTGGCTAGGTGCATCTGCTGTTCACCACCACTGAAGCAGTCCTAGTCAGAATTGAAAAGAAGTAAAAGTAAGATGTTCTGGGGTAAGCCAAGGCTTCACTGGAACATTTTAAATTGAAGCTATGTTACAATAGCAGATCTCCAAATGATTTTTTGTAGTCTGGAGTTTGCAAGTCCATAGCAGAATTTAGTGAAGACTTTAAGTTTACTTATCATGATATGGAAGGTGTTCCTCAACTACAAACCCATTCATCTGGATGTCTCTAATGTGACTGAAAGGTACTGGAGACTTAATTATTCAGTGGCTATTCAGAAGAAGGAATGGGAGGAGAACATTAACACCAGCAAACCAAAACAAAACCTCCAGGTTCTGTTCCTGATTGTTCTGTGACCTTGAATACAGATTCAGAAGTACTGTGCGCCCTTCGCCACCTACCAAAATGGGACACCCATGGCTCCGTGCGGTGCTATTGCCAACAGCATGTTCAACGGTAAGTAGGTACCTTCCACAAGGGCCTTACTAATTTCCACTTGAAATTATTCTATTACTCTAATCCAGCTGAGTCCTGATATTGCAAGATCTCTGTCTTTCTCCCACAAAAGGTTTTGTTTGGTGGTGCTTCTGTGGGGGATACGGGGCTCTGCTTCCTACTGCTTAGTAGCTTGCCCCTCATTCTGAAACTGAGAAAGATTTTTCATTTACTAAGGCCCTCTTCAACATGAGTATACAACAGGATTGAGGAATTGGGTCTCTAGTGAAATAAGGAATGAGGATACAACAGGTTTAGCACGCTTCCTTGCTAGAAAGTACTTTATTGTACAGTGATGGCAGACCACAGATTCTGCCTTCCCACAGTGGTGTGCGTAGAAGGAGGTGACCATGTTCTTCACATTGGTTTGGACCTTTGGATCTATGCAGTTGCATTTTGCTCTTTGCGTGCTGGCAGCATACATAGTCTTACTCAATTTGATCCCAGGTTTGATCTCTTTGCCAACTGAAACAGGATGGCACAGTTAAGCACATTTTTAATTGATTGAAGTGTTCATGTACAAGTTGATGGACAAGGTTTAATTAGCCTAAATTAAAAGCAATATTATTCAAAGGATCATGGATTCCCTTAATTGTGCTTTCACCTCTCCCCGGTTCCCTGAAAACACATTACATATATCAAAGCAGTCAGTTTAGGACAACTGTCCAAGAAATGCTAGGGAGAGCGAACTAGGAGAGTAACTTTTGTGAGTAGCTAGAGAGCTCCAGAAGTGATTTGCAAAGAACTTAGGCAGGAGCTGAGGGACATGAGATACTTGCATGTATTTCTACACAGGGATTCATTTGTATTATTGGCAAGAGCATGTTCAGTCTTTCAAACTTCAGAAGTTCTAAGGCTCTGGAACTTTAATTCTTCTTATGGAATATACAGTGCTCTGTACACAGTTATGATGAAAACTTTATCAGGATTTTTTTTTGTTGTTTTCTATTCACTTGAAAGATGCTTCAATGTGACAGTTTTTGTTAGTCATTCTCGCAATTAGAATTACTTCTTTTAATCATATGTATTGCTTCTTGTATTTGCTGCAGATACTATTGATCTTTCATACAATCTTAACTCATCTATTATTCAAGTACCATTGCTGAATACCGGAAACAGTTGGTGGACAGATAAAAATGTGAAATTTCGCAATCCAAAATCACACAATCTCTCTTCTGCATTTGCAGGTAAGAATGCTTCCACTGGCGTTCTGTAGTTTTCAATGGCTTCCCTACCTCCCGTGCACTGTGTGTGAGGGTCTCCCATTCTGAGACAAATTGCCTTTGGAAGAAACACCTCCCAAAGCTTTAGAGGGTGACTAAGAGCAGAAGACAGATTTAGGCAAAATAGCACTTTTTAAAAATTTTATCACTGACCATAGAAAGAGGGAGAAAGTGGTTTTGGAAGACTGAAGTTAGCCCGTGCCAACACCTTTCTGTATCATTTCTTGTAGCACTTAATCTGTCCAAAGAAAGCAAGGATGTAGACACTTCAGTTTTCTCCTGTTGAAAACATCTACGAAGCAGAACTGTGTATCACATCTTTCCTCCTTCATGCCTTTGCAGATTCTTAGGCAGTTGTGAGACACATGAGGCTGCCATCATCACTTGTTCATCCAAACAGCTGTTTCATAGGGCTGTTTTCTTGTTATGATTGATCAGTATTGAAGTGGGACTAAAAGCTCCCTGTTCTGGATCAGGGCAGTGCTGTGCTGGATGCAATATGCAAGAGTTCATTATCTAAGTAATTTTCATATGACAGATTCTAAATGTCATAGCTGTGCCATTAGACTGCAAAAAGATGCCTTTCTGGTTGTAGAGGAATAAATTAGTGTCTATAAAGGAAGGCAAGCTCCTCGTTACTGAGAGCATGTTGCTTGCTGAAGAGGCAAGAATCCAGAATAAACAGTATTTTCATCGGTGCAAGTCACTTTTTTTTTCCCTGTGCTTTAAGTTTCTAATGTTTGGCAACCCCTGGGTACTGTTAAACTGTTTGTTCCTGTTTGAGGTAACTGGAGATGCTTCGGTGAAAAGCGTAATCTAGCATGTAAGGCTTTTAAATACTGGACAGAGTTTTGTGTCTCTTTCATATCTCATATTCTGTGTTGGTTGTGAGTAGGCCTAGAAGTTAGTCATCTACCACTTTTTTTACTGACAGTATGTCTTTCCTGGTTTCTCTCTTTTTCATCAGGGACAGCAAGACCTCCTTACTGGCACAAACCAGTATATCTGTTAGATGAGAAAGACAAAAGGAACAACGGTTATGTAAATGATGACTTCATTGTCTGGATGCGCGTGTCAGCCTTTGCTACATTCAGAAATCTTTACCGTCGTGTCAAACGGATAGGGCAGTTTGCAGATGGCCTCCCAGCAGGGAATTACACTTTTCATATTTCTTATAGTATCCTTTCATATTGTGCAGGATTATTAGATAGTCACAATGAAGATGGAAGTGGATGGGATTTGTATAGTAAAACAGCAAACAAACCAAGCAAAACACCTCAGAATAAATCACCATGAAAAGATCTAGTTTTGAGGGCGATGAGACACTACAAGTGGATTTTCTTCAGCCTGTGCAGATGGAGTTGAGAGATGTCACTCAAGTGGCAGCACGTGACTTTGGATTTGACTTCTGAGGGGGCTGCTTTCGGCTAGAAACAGCCTTACACAAAGGGTAAAGCTCTTCAGAGTAGGAATCTGATGAGATGACTGAAGATGTTGTTTTAGCTGAAATATTTACTAGTGGCTTAACCAGATGTGTAGGCACCCTTACTGGGGTGCTAGAAGTGCCAGAGGTGTCTCTGCCACTGAGAGCTGTGCAGGATGCCAGTGTCAGCAGACCCCTCTGGCGAATTTGGGCCATGTGCTGACAGGAGCTTCTGTGCTGGTGCAAATGCACTCGCACGCTGAAGAGCTTGAACTGTGCTGACTAAAGCACTTGTTTTGTTAGCAGGAGTTATGTCAAGATGACTATAAATTTCTCTTCTCTCTCAGCCGACACAGCTATGATTTTAAATGTTGTAGCACAGTTCTATTCTAAAAGCTTTCATGCGGAGAGATGAAAGGTAAAATCATGTAACATTCTGGGTAGACAGATCGGGTAGAGGTGAGCGCTTCCCCTCAGTGAGAATATGTGGAGGATTATCATGATAAGCTGCCCAAAAGGCTCATTTTCAACTGAGTTTTCATAGCAAACTAACGCAGTAGTAGTAACATAAATTATGAACCTGAAATTTATAATGAAAAGAAAAAGTCTTCCCATGTTCATACAGACACTGTGTCTAAAATAAGTGGATCTCTTGTTGCCAGCTGCTACTGAGTTTTTGGACTCAGAGTATATAGCAGAGATATCTCAGATCAGTTAAAGGAATTTTTCCAGCAAATGCAGATCTCCAGGAGCTTTATGCTTTGGAAAGGTTTTTGAGCACTTACCACTACTTTTTCTCCTCCTGGAAATAATGTAAACTTTGTTAGTGAAACTTTAACATCCTTCTATCAGATTTCCCTGTCACCAAATTCAAGGGGAGGAAGCACGTGATTCTTTCCACTGTGGTATGGAGCGGAGGAAGTAACCCATTCCTGGGAATTGCCTACGTGGTTTCTGGCACAGCAGCAACCCTGACAGGTTTCATCATAACTGCCATCCACTTAAAGCTCAGAAAAAATAAAACATACTTTCAAAAGTAACAACGTTCCCTGGCTTTCCAAACAAAGACAAAGGTGTGCTGTGAACGAAGAACATGCAGCACAGACCTTTCATTCTTTCCCTTGAGCTCTGGATCTGTTTCAGTAACA
>JAVSBS010012819.1:0-15547 GCA_033124195.1 Coracias cyanogaster | reverse complement strand
CTACCTGTGTAGGGAGGTTGGACTAGATGACCTCTAGAGGTCCCTTCCAGCCTGAAACATTCTATGATTCTATGATAGAAGCTCATGTTTCTAATTTATTCACTTAAGGCTGAATTCTCTGAAACACTGAAGTTATGAAGTTTATTTATTATTTAAAAGTCCAGAGTCCAAGCCATACAAAAATTGAAATGGCCTATTTCCATATTTGGCACAAAAACTGGAACTCCAGCCAAATGTAAGGAAGAGCTTTTCTGAAATGGAGCTTCATTTTAATCATATGTGAGGGAATGATGCTGTAAGGTGCTCGTTTCAAGTCTGTCCCCAGGTCATAAGAAAAGCATTTGGACTTTATGGAGATATCTCATTGTTATCTCTTTCAAAGCCTCATCAGCTCTGGAGGACAAATCTATCTCGGCCAAACTGGTACTAAAGGGAAGATGTTCATTTACTTTAACTTAATCTTTTTTCTTCTCAATATAGGGCAGAAGAGCTTTTGTTTCCATAGTTACTAGGATATTTCCTTTTAACTTCTTCCAGAATACTTTTATCTCTTCCACATGCACTGACACACAATCCTACAAAATATGTATGTACTTGTGAAACACTTTGTGCTTCGTTGCCAGTTCTTTGCTGGATGTGACAGAGGAAATTTAGTCCATTGTTAAAGCCAAATTTCTGACTTGCTGATTTAAGTATTTTAATATTTAGTAATGTATTACTATAAATTGACTTCAGAATATTACAGGTGAAAGATTAAATCAATAACATTTATTCTGATGGTGGCTTTTTCATTATTATTGTACCTTGTTAATAGGCATTCTGTGTTAATACAGTTGCATGCTTTCTAAATTAAAGAAATAATTGTTTTCAAATTAAAAATGTGCTTTTTGCATCAATATCTGTATACCGGGAATAAGAAACTTGTGAAAGATAGGTTATTTGTTTTTTTGGCAGGGAAGGGAGGCAGGGTTTTACGACAGAAAGATCTGAACTTCAGTTGAATTTGTCTAGGTTTTCTATCCTTGAAAATATTTATATCACTTTAATTTTTTTTTTCCACTTTTGGACTTCAGGATTAAACCATTTTTAGTATTCCTTCAAAACTATTCCCTTTCAATTCAAAGAACAAGTTTTCATTAAATGAAAAATAACTATTCTATGTAGATACTCTATTCATTCTAAATTGATATCAAATGTTCACAAAAAAAAAAAAAAAGAAAAGCAAACTTCAAGGTATTTCTTTTCTTAAAATATTATTTTAAAAAGCTTTTACATAGAAATATCTGCAACTAGTTCCATGGTCTACATCAGTGCTTCTCAAAGTATGACTCTTTGAACTGATGACTTCTACAGTACTAAGAAGTGAGCTGCCCTTGTACAAACCAACATTAAAACCCTCCCCTCTTACTCCAATGTCCGGTGCTTCACATGCAGCCTGTCATGGAACTCTTTTCATTGCTGCCTTAATAGCTCACTAAAAAGCCTGGAAATATGGTGTATATTGTGATTCTCCAATGCTAGATACCAGTAGTGGTATGAGTACTATGTCAAAGTGATGCTATTTGGGCTACCATCTTCTTTGTAAAGGAAGAGAGATAACAAGTGGACTCCAGTCAGAGTTGAAATGCCATCCAAATAAAAGGAAAAAAAAAAAAAGGACATAGGGCTGGACTGCAGCTCCTCCCTTGCATGGATGTAATAGATGAAAGGATAGAAATTGCTTGTGTTGATCCCATTGCAGTATTGCACAAATATCTTTCTTTGAGAAATTGACAACTGAACAAAACCAAACCAAAAAAACACACCCAAGCTTCAGAATCATAGAATGGTTTGGGTTGGAAAGGACCTTTAAAAGTGATCTAGTCCAACACTTGTGCAGTAAGCAGGGACATCTTTAACTAGATCAGGTTGCTCAGAGCCCCATCCAACCTGCCATTAAAGGTTTCCAGGGATGGAGCTTCCATGACCTTTCTGGGCAACCTGTTCTGGTGTTTCACCATCCTCATCACAAAAAAATTTCTTTCTTATATCTAGCCTAAATCTACTCTCTTAGTTTAAGACCATCACTCCTTGTCCTACCACAACAGGCCCTGTTAAAATGATTGTCCCCATCTTTCTTATACACATCTTTTAAGTACTGAAATGTCACAATAAGTTCTCCTTGGAGCCTTCTCCAGGTTGAACAGCCCCCACTCTCTCAGCTTGCTCTCATAGCAGCTGTGTTCTAACCTTCTGATCATTTTTGTGGCACTCCTCTGGACCTGCTACATCAGGCCTGTGTCCATCTTGTGCCAAGGACTCCAGAGGTGGACATAGGAGTCCAGATGAGGTCTCACCAGAGTGGAGCAGAGAGGCAGAATCACTTTCCTTGATCTGCTGGCCATGCTTCTTTTGATGTGGCCCAGGATACAGCCAACAAAAGTTCTTTCAAGCATTGTCTGGTTAATTTTTCTGGAAAAACATGTAAACGCATACACTAGCTTAACCTGACAAATAAGTATAGCTACACAGAATCTATAAAATGTCACAGAAGTCTATGCAGAAGCATGGACTACATTGCAGATCTACAACATTAAGTTACAAAACTCCCAGTGCCTTAAGTGTAAATAGCAGCCTCATTTATTTATGTTATTTTATACCTGTAGTCAGAAAAGCCATCATTCAAAACAAAATTGAATCCAAGACACCATATCACATATTCTGCCACCATTAAAAATTGTTAGCAATCAATAAGCTATTAGGAATTGCAGGTATTTTTCTACTGATGTATTCAGTAAAAATAACCAGTAGTTGAAGTTTTATAGTTGCAGTTTTCTAAAGACCGTTGTCTAAATATTGGATTGAAAACAGAACAGACTGATCTTTTACTCAGGGAATGCAAATGCTCCCAAACACAACTCTCATTGACAACTCAAGAAAGATACATGTGATACCAGGGCTCTTTCTGGTAGGAAAGATGATTTCAAGGAAATTTTTGAGCTCTCTGAGAAAGCAACAAAGGAATCACAGATAAAGGCTTGTCTGAAGTTATGCCTGAATTCTCTCAGTGTCTGATATCCCTAATTATCTAACAGCCACTGTTAAACATTGCGGGAATGGAAGTTAAAAGGGCAGAAATCTAAATTACTAGGCCATTCTTGATTCTATTGACTCAAGAATGAAAGAAAATGACTCCACATCTACACCTCTTAAATTCCTCCAGGGATGATGACTCCACCACTTCCCTGGGCAGCCAGTTCCAGTGCTTAACAACTCTTTCTGTGAAGAAATTTATCTTAATACCCAATCTAAATCTCTCCTGGTGCAACGTGAGGCCATTTCCTCTTGTTCTATTGCTTGCTACATGGGAGAGCAAACCGACCCCCACTTCACTACAACCTTCTTTCAGGTAGTTATAATAAGGTCTCCCAAGCCTCCTTTTCTCCAGGCTAAACAGTTCCCTCAGCCACATCTCATAAGACTTCTTCTATAGACACTTGACCAGCTTCACTGCCCTTCTTTGGACACACTCCAGCACCTCAATGTCTTTCTTGTAGTGAGGGGCCCAAAACTGAATGCAATATTTTAGGTGTGGCCCCACCCAGACCAAGCAGAGGGAGATGATCACTTCCCTAGACCAGCTGGCCGCACTATTTCTGATACAGGCCATGATGCTGTTGGCTTTATCAGCCAGCTTTAGAACAACATCCCCAGGTTGTTTTCTGCCAGGCAGCTTTCCAGCCACTCGTCCTCAAGCCTGTAGCATTGCATGGGGTTGTTGTGACTCAGGTGCAGAACCCAACACTTGGCCTTGTTGAATCTCATGCAGTTGGCCTTGGCCCATTGATCCAGCCTGTCCAGATCCCTCTGAAAAGCCCCCCTACCTTCAAGCAGATCAAGACACCCTCCTAAACTTAGCGTCATCCGCAAATTTGCAGAGGGTGCCCTCAGTCCCCTCATCCACATCATCGACAAAGATATTAAAAAGAACAGGCCTCAGTACTGAGCGCTGAGGAGCACCACTTGTGACTGGCTGCCAACTGGATTCGACTCCACTTACCATCACTTTCTGGGCCTCGCCATCCAGCTGATTTTTCTTTTTTCCAGTAAACTGTATGCCCATTCAAGCCATGAGCAGCCACTTTCTCTAGGAGAATGCTGTAGGAAAGTGTCAAAAGCTTTCTTAAAGTTCAGATAAACAACATCCACTGTGTGGATTCTTACTCATAGACTCTCGAATCTATCATCACCATCATTATGCTCAAGACGATCAAAGCACTTTCTAACATACAGGGCCACTCCACTGCCTCTCCTTCCTGGCTTATCCCTTCCAAAGAGTTTATTGCCATCCAATGCAGCACTCCAGTTTTGCAAATCGTTCCACCATGTTTCTATGACAGCAATTATATCATAGTTTGCCTGCTGTACAATGGCTTCCAGCTCCTCTTGTGTCCCACCCTGCGTGCATTGGTGTAGATGAACTTCAATCGATCTGTTGATTCTGCCACCTTTCTTGGGGGAAGAAGGCCTAATTCCTACCTGACCATTCCCAGGTGCTTCCATGATTCCTACACCATCAATATCCCTTCTGTCTTTTCTATCATATGGCACTGTCCCCTACTTCCTCTGGGAGAGCGGACTAAGGACCTCGCTAGCATGCTGTCCCACAAACACTGATATAGTTGCCCCCAAGCTTATCTCCAGCAAGCCAGGTTTTATCAGTTTCCCTCTTCAAATCTAGTTTAAAGCTGTTCTGATGAGCCCTGCCAACACCTGTGCAAAAATCCTTTCCTCCCTTTGAGGCAGGTGCACCCCAGCTGTTGCCAGCAGGACTGGTGTTGTGTAAACTGATCCATGATCAAGACCGGAAGTCCTGCTGGTGACACAAAGCATGGAGCTAGGTATTGATCTTATGGGTCTTCCTGTTTCTTCCCTCATCATTCCCTGCAACTGGAGGAACAGAGGACGACACTACTTGTGCTCCTGATCCCTTGACCAGTCATCTTAATGCCTTGAAGTGTCTCTTTATTGGCTTCAGATTTCTTGTTACAGGTTCATCACTGTCTACCTGAAAAGTCAATAATCGATAATAATCTGAGGGCTGTACCAAGGTAGGAAGCTTTCTCACTACATCTTTAACCCAGGCCTCAGGAATGCATCAGAATTCCCTAAGAAGTGGATCTGGTCTACATATCAGGCCTTCTGTTCCCTTCAGAAAGGGGTCACCTATAACAATGATATTTTTTTCTTTGCAGAACTAGTTTTGATGTAGGGTATAAGATTATTTACTTTCAGTGACACTTCTAAGCTAGATGAATCATCCTCCTCATTATTATTATTAGGTTTCACTTGCAAGTCCTCATACCTTTTATGCAAGGGCACCTGGGAAGGTGGGGTTGATGGTGACGGGACACACGTGCTGTACTGCACAGAAACATGTTGCCATTGTGTCAATATTAATATAAGACAGAATTTTTTTTTACAGTGAGAACAGTCAATCTCTACAACAACCTCCTCGAGGATGTGGTAGAGTTCCTGTCACTGGAGGTTTTCAAGATGCAACAGGACAGGGTGCTTGATAATCTCATTTAGAGTCCCTTTCATATATGATCTTTTGAGGTCTTTCCAACCTGGGCTGTTCAGCAATTCTATGATCAATTCTGTAGTAAGTGATCTGGTAAAAGGCTTAATAACAGTTTCTTTGCTGCATGATATTTAAATTTAGTTAACTATGTATACCCACGAGATATGTGGGGAAGGCATAAAAAAGGGAAAAAGAAAAGACAAATCGAATCTGCTGTGAGTGAAGGGACAGTGGCATCTTCTCCACATACTTCATTGCTCTGAATTGTCATTTCATTTACATGTGCAATGTGTCTGCAGTGGCCCCAGCAGACTTCAAACAGAATCTTAACTTGGCTGTAAAGAGTAATTTTATGTCCATTAGACCATTAAAACAGATCCTAACATATCTCATTTATTAAAAGGAAGGCAATGTTTTGTGAAAAATAGTTCCTTATTCCCAGATGGAATAAAAGCTGCTCTCTGCAGTCACAGAGACATTTGGCAGTTAGGATGCAGTGTTGACACAGCTGCAGGCCCTGGCAGCTGAGCCAGTTTCACATGGCTCTGCTCCTTTCTTCCTCCCACTTCCCCCTCAAAACCTAGGGAAAAGTACTGGACAGTTTCTCACCTGGCCTAGTTGATTTTGTGCATGAGCCATTACAAGGCTCCATCACTGTCTTGTCTGACATAGGCACATTTGGCTATTTGACTTCCGGTAGGGTTACAAAGTCAACTCAATGCCTGTGTTTGAATACAGAGCTGGCTGTTGGTACCTGACTAGGTCAAGAGTTGAATGAGGACAGATCAACCAAGATTAAAAAAACCCAGATGAATTAACTCACATGGGTGGGAGAGAACCACAAAAAAACCCAACACAAACAACATACTGTGTTTAGCCAGGTCTCTTACTGGATCCTTTGATTTTCCTAAGTGTAAATGCCTTTCGTGTCAAATGCATCAAACAACTGATAAAGCATAATGACAGAAGAGAAGGGGGAAAGGAAGAAGACAGTAATATTTCAACAATAAGACCCACTAGGATTGTGAAATGTTTCTGTTTTAAATCACCAAATAGTGATTCACTACAACTGTTTTGCCTGGAAAAGCACTAGATGGAAAGTAGCTAGCACAGCACAGATTTTTAAGGCACTAGTCTCTACCTTTCCTTTTTTTGTGACTGATGAGTAATTGCTTCATACAACAAGCTCATGCTGCAAAGAAATTCTGATACAGTCAGATTTGTCCCCAAAGCAAAGTTTAGAGCCTTTCCCCATCCCTCTTTTTAAAACTCATCCAAACATTTAACATTCTTTTGGCAATTGCTTATCTTGGAATAATTTCTAGAAGCTCCTCCAAAAAACATTTTCACTGTGATTACAAAGAAAAAAAGGCAGAAGAAAGGAACTTTTGTCCTTGCACCTTTTCAAGTTTTAAATTCATCCTAAATAGGACTACTGTGAGAGATACATTATAATTAAAAGGAATAAAATAGTTCTTCTCCTTATTTTGAGAAATGATTGATGAATTATCCCTCTGTAAACTACTGGAGAAAAACTATGCTTTCTATGGGTTATTTTAGTAACAGTTTTCCACAGAAAGCAGGGTTAAAGGAATAAATAAAATTTTTAGAACTACTCTGTGTGCAGCTATTAGTTACTTCCCGCATCAAGAGTATACTGACTGCCATTAAAAAAAAAATTTGAACCATTTTTTCTTCCATTACATCTCAGTTTTGCGTGCTGTATTAGTAATAAATGATTTTTTTTTCCAAGTTCTGTGACAGATCTTAGGCCAATAAAATTCAGTTTAGCAGAACTGACTACAGGTCCTAAAATTTAACTGATGGCACATTAAGTATTTTTAATAGTAAATTTAAATAATACTACTTTCATATATTTTAGACAGTATTACATAAGCTTTTAATTGTATAGTGCTCCTTTATTTATGAAGCAGCTGTTGCCACAAACAATCAACACCTTTCCATTGGCTTTTAAACTTTAATTAAACCAAAATATTCCACATTTGCTACATTACCAAAAGCAAATGGGTGACACTTTCACAGTGTTCAGGAGCCCCGGCAATCCTGGAAATTGAGTATTCCAGGAAGAAGAAATACAAAAGGTCCTTCTGTGATTCAGAAAACAGGCTTCTCTGGCATGCCTAATGTTTTATATGCAGTTAATGATAGAGTTAAATGTCTTTGAAGACCTTTGAAAGAAAGTCCTGTATGACTAAATTAGGCATGTCCTTCCTCCTTTGACAGGCACAGGATCCAGCCTCTCCAGGTAGTTTACTGTACATCACTCTGGGGCTCTCTTTGGATGCAACATAACCACTCCCCCAGGTTCCCCCACAAGGCAGCAACATCTTGACTGGTCTAAGACGACAGTAAAAATGATGGAATTGCTTGTCTCAAGCATTTACATTAGCTAGAAGATAAGTATTTCCAACTTCCAACAACAGCCTCTAACCTAGACTTTGCAACCTCATCAGAATAAAAGGAATTAGATTAGCATGATTCACTTAAGCCCTAAAAATGTCTATATTTCCCAAGAAATTTAAACATTTGAACTAGATCTGCCTAAATCTGGACCAGAACCGGCTGTAGATGTCTGTCTCTCTAAACAAGCATTACCTCCCCCCTCCAAAAAAACAACAAACCAAATCAAACATAAAAACCCCCCAACAACTATATTTGCATATCTGGGGAATTTTCATACCAAATAGTGCCTAATGGCTTTATATACAAAGGATTAACTATCTGGATTTCTGCCTGGGATTTATGTTTTATGTTTACAATTCTTCTTAGTGCCTATGTGGGATTTCAGGAGACTGGAACACACAATACTTGGCTTTTGATTTAAATTGTATATGCTTTTGGAAGATAGTGAATATGCCAGATTTCTATTTAATAGATGGGCTTTTAAAAGCCTTGAATAAAAAAGTTATTTCTTGTAACAAGGTTTATTTTTGGAAGAACTGCTGTGTTTTGTCCCATGAGAATTGTAGCTCTGATGCTTCCTGAATAGATCTTGACCTTCTGAAATTCTCTTTGCTAAAGTAGTTACAATACAGATTACACAACCTAAAAATAGTAATTCAAAGGATACTTCTGAATTTTAATCACTTTTTTATTCCTTCTCAAGGCAGTTAGCATGCAAGAGACCTCTCCTCTCTTTGGAGTAAAGCTACCCTAAGAAAGCTTATACCTGGATAGAATGATAATCCTATTACTTGCTGTATCTAACAAACTGGATATAGCTATTTCTCATGCTTTAAAGTCAAAACTGCGGCTCGAATTAAGACTTCTGTAAACTGTCATTTTCCTCCTCTCAAAATGTCTTGTCTCTTCTTTGGTTGGAGTCTGAATGCTTAGCATTAGGCACGGACAAACTTCAGAGATGCTCTTAAAAAAAAATTCTTTCTTGGAGCTAAAATGTGGTCCCTACACATTGCAGAAAAAGTTGGAAATTACATTTGCTAACTTTTTTTTTTAATTAAAGAACAAATTATTCAGAGGACTTGTTACTACTAAGGTTAACTAAACAGAGGACAGACTCATTCTTAATTTAAAAATCTTTGAGGAACAGACTAGATCTATACTTTTCCATTCTATTTCTCTCTAAGTGGTGTTTGTACAATATATAACCTACTCTCTGCAGCTTCAGGCAGGAGATGAGATGATTAGATGGACACAACTTATCTGAGGAGTTGATACTTCTCTTTTTACCAACAGCATATGACATGGAGTTGCACAACTTGGTTGGTAAATGTTTTCTCAATGTCTAAAAAGCAACCTGAATGACTCCATGCTTTTGAATCTGGTATGAGTTTGGGTTGTTTTCATTTGGTGTGTTTGGTTTTTTGTTTGTTTGTTTGTTTTCTTAAATCCATGCTTTCTAGAATTTTGACATATTATTGCCTTCTAGGTGCCTTTTGGTAAGACTGAGATGATATAACCAAGACATTAGAAGATGCCTATCTGCTGAGGAATCATGTCTAGAGACATACCTCGCACCATAGTGAAACAGACAATTCTGCGGACTAGAGGCAGAGCCCTAACAGGCATTAATTCCTGGAGAGCATGTAACACTTTGTCTGGTGGGTTCTGAATCCTTCTTGTGGCAGAATTTGGTATTCAAGTATGGAGTAATTAATACATCAAAGCTGTTGATGAAGCTGCAGCATCCTGGAACATGCAATGGTTCCCAGAAAGGGTGCTCCACTTTGATTACTTCTTATCGCCTCTTCCAGTGTCTGCAGCCAACATGTTAATGACCCAAATACTACCAAGCCACTCCACTAATTTCATTAGAGGAGAAATTATTTTTGCACTATATTAATTCAGCCATCCTTAAGGCTTGGCTTTTATTACTTGGGTTCCTTCTTCAGACAACATGCCAATTAATAAGTACAGTCCTATGCACTGGATGCAAACACTACAAGGATTTAAATCTCCTAGAGCTTGAATATAAAGTATCAAAGCCACAGCACTCCTTCATATGCAGGGAATCAGTTCCCTGCACTTTGATTTTTTTACTGGATATCATCAGGCAACTATTGATATTTTAGAACTGGTTTATCTGCTTTACCAATATACTAAATAAACAGTGTCATTCTAGTCTTTTATCAGAACCACATGCTATGTTTATGACATATCTTCAAATGTTATTTTTGGATCTTTTCCAGTCTGCTTGTCTTGATTTTACAATTACAATGGTGCTTTATATAGATCTCATTTAGCCCTTGATGGACTACAGACATCCTGCTTGCTGGCCTATTATCTAGCTTCTTATCCATTTCACTTTAAACCATTATTTCAGTTTCACAACTACAGCAGTTAGGTCAAATTTTTCTCAAACTACAGTGTTTTAATCTGCCCTTTCTTGACTTGTTCCAAGTACTGGAGAAACTTTTTATAGAATCATAGAATCATTTTCGTTGGAAGAGGTCTTTAAGATCACCAAGTCCAACCATTAACCCAATACTGCCAAGTCCACCACTAAATTATGTTCTTAAGTGCTGCATCTACACAGCTTAAGTATCTCTAGGGATGGTGACTCCACCACTTCCCTGGGCAGCCTGTTCCAGTGTTCGACAACCTTTTATCTGAAGAAATTTTTCCTAATATCCAATCTAATCTGCTCCTGGTGCAACCTGAGGTCATTTCCTCTCATCTATTGTTTTTTACTTTGGAAAATAGACCAACGCCCACCTTGCTATAAACTCTTTTCAGGTAGTTGTAGAGAGCAATACCATCTCCACAAGTCGCCTTTTGTCCAGAATAAATAACCACAGTTCCCTTAGCTGCTCCTCATAAGACTTGTTCTCTAGACCCCTCACCAGCTTTGCTGCCCTTCTTTGGACACACTCCAGTACCTCAGTTCCTTCTTGAATACTGAGTCGAGTTTTGGGCCCCTAAGTACAAAGTATGGTCTCAACCACGCCAAGTAGAGGGAGACAATCACTTTCCTAGTCCTGCTGGCCACACTATTTCTGATACAAACCAGGATGATGTTGGCCGCCTTGGCCACCTGGACACAATTCTGGCTCATATTAGGGGTTGGACTAGATAGCATTTGAAAGACTCTTCCAACTCAAATCATTCCATGATCCTATGGTATTCAGCCAGCTGCTGACCAACACACCTAAGTCCTTTTCTGCCAGGCAGCTTTCCAGCTACTCTTCCTCAAGCCTGGAGTGTTGCACAGGGTTTTTGTGACTGAACTGCAAGACCCTGCACTTGGCCTTATTGAACCTCATAGCATTGGCCTTGGCCCATCAATCCAGTCTATCCAGATCCCTCTTTTTAACTAAAGAAAATAAAATGCATTTTAAGATGACCACACAGGAAAATGCAAATAGACCAAAAGATAATATAACAACAGTATGATCTGCAGCACGTGAAACGGAAATATCCCCTGCATAAGTCCAATGCCTGCACAAAAGGGCATGCTTGAAAACAAACTCTCTAACCAAACTAAACTAAGTTCTCCTTTTCTGGAAATATTTGCAGTGCTGGAATTTACTTTCTACATGTCACCAGGATTTCAAGAGGGATCTGATCAATAACCTTAGACTAGAAAACAATCTCTTTGGAAATGTGCTGGTTCAAGCAGAAGATGGGTCATAAGTTTTGTTTTCTGAAGAGACATTCGCCCAGATTGAAGCAGAGGTTCTGTTTGCAGGCTTGTGCTCTCTGTTTTGCTTGACAGGAGAAAGCAGATATCAGCATGTATAGCTTTGGAATTACATTTCATGTTAAAGGCATAAACTAAGCTGCATCATACTATATTTTTATAAAACATTCTATTGTTCCAAAATGCCAAGGTTTAGCATCGGCTATATAAGGAGCTGATCATAAGAATCATCTTATGGATACAACGTCAGGTCAGACAAAATTGTCTGATATTAATTGCTCACTGATAAGTACAGCCTTTTGAGAAAGGAACATTTTGTAGAGAGATGCTGCTCATACCAATTATATCAAAGTGACTTCTTTATCCTTAACAAGACACATTGCATCACCTTAGTGACACATATATTGCTGATGCAATTACACCAAAGGGTGCAATTCCCCTTACACAAACATGAAACAAGTAATGAGAGTTAAAGTTAGCCCCATAATGACCACTCATTATAGAGCAATGGCCACTTCCAAACTAGTTCATATCAGAGTATTTTTCCTTGACAAACTTCTGATTGTGAGAGGCATACAGAAAACAGGAAGTCCAGGATGGCTGCCACCTTCAGCTACTCTGTACAGCTAGATACAAACATTCACTTTGTGAATGTTTAAAGTACCTGAATATTTTTAAAATAATACCATTATTATAATGTATTAATAACTAAACCCACAAAGATTGCATGAAGTTTTTGAACAAGTCAGCAAAAAGACTGCTTTGCAATTTTACCAGATAAAGCAGAGGAGGAACTGCAGAATTCTTCTTTGATGCTTAAAAATGTTTTTAATTACAATCTTCAAGAACATCATATGGTCTATGTATTCCCTCAGCTAAGCATCTGAAGAGAACTAACATTCAGTTTATGCTAGCTCCCAGAAAATTCAAACAAAGCATTTCATAGTAATAGTTGTTCATTTTGCAAATCTGAACCAAGTTGCCAAGGAGTGAATCAGAGAAGGAAAATTGTCTCTAAAAGTTTTATAGCTTCTTTCACCAAAATATTGAATCTGAATTTCAGCAGCAGAGAATTACAATTAACTCCTGCCTCACAGTTCCCAAGGCTAAGTAGACCAGAAAGCAAAATTAATCCATTTTCTGACTTAACATTTTGTTCTCTTGTTGCCTGCATTTGCTGGAACTGACACGAATGGGTGAAGGCTTAGGAGCATGGCTGCTCTTACAGTGCTTTGGCTGAGGAGCCTCGTGCCTCAGATCTACAAACAGTGTAATGAATTTATGAATCTCCTCCGTGAAGAGTAAACAATTGTCTTTACAAACATTTTTCCCCTCATTAAGGAGCTCTTCTATAAATTTCTGTACTTCTACCAAAACACCTAACAAAACCAATTGCACTTTCACTGGTATGAAATGAGTCAAAATAGGAGTATTCCATTACTTTTTTTCTGAAAGTACAAATTTAGGCTATCAGCTTCCACAGCGTCAAATAAGGACCAATCTTAGAGCACTACAGCAGATGGCTGATTGATCTATGTCATTGTTACAATTCTCAAGGATCAGTTCCTACTTTCTACTGTTGTGAACCCAGTACTCTTGAATTGTGCTGATGGGGGGTTAAACCACTGCATTTTGATGTGCTATTCAGTTCTTATTGTTTTCATTAGCTACAACTATTCTCCCAGTTTATCAACTATATCTAGGTTAAATTAAGTGCAAGAAGTCTACTACACAGTCCTTTTGTCCATATCTCATTGGTTTATCTTGATGGTGCATCCCAGGATTGGAAAATGGAATTATGAAAATGATGCATTATCTAACCAAGAGGTATTAATAACAAATCTGAATGTATAAATAAGTGAAACATCAGAAATTATTTTTCTCCTTTTCTTTAGGATTCTCATACTTTTTCCCCCCTTGTGACTTTAAATGTTGGTAAGTTGATAAAAATACAAGATGGAAAGTCACAGTGTATCATCTAAAATAATTGAACAGTTTCTCAACCTAATAAATGGGGAACAGTGAAAGCAGAACAAAATTTTTCCATGTAATTCTTTGATTTGAGACTGAGCCTAAAAGAGGTATACTTTCACACTCTGGGGAAAGAAATAGAAAATTAATCTTCCATTGCTGTTATGCCTCCTTTAGCAGCAGGGTATGAGGTCACGCTGCTGCCTTAATAAAGATTGCTCACCCTCCTTCACCAAGTGCTCTGGTCCTGTAGAGTATGAACAGCTTGTCTATGAAAGAGGCTCTGGATGCAGTGGCTCTATAAATGCCTAGGCTGTGCTGTTAATAAGGTATATCAGCTGGCAAAAGGCTCTGTAGATGACTAAAGGCTATTGAACAGTACTTTCCCAGCCTTGTAAAATTGCTCTCTCCCCCACCTTCTCCTTAGACTTCACCCACAGACAGGCATAAATACAGATAGAACTCTAAGTTCCCAAGCTGCATGGTGTAAGATATATAAACAGGGATTTAATGCCTGCTTTCCCCTCCTGCCATCATCCTGCAAGATGGAGGATATAACAGAAGGGGTGTGTGGGTGGTGTGACAGAGTTTCCATAGGCACCTGCAAAGCAAGTACTACAGCTACTGACTCCCTAAGAAGGTTGGGAAGCACCTAGATCCCACTGTTAACACCACCTTCAACGTTACTTGTTTTTTCCCTCTGCATGGTGCACAGTATGTCTACTCTATCAAGCTGCATTTGTGAAAGGCTCCCAGGAACAGCAGCTGCAACCAATTTAGGTATGTGCAGCCCGAGCTCCTTCTCCCTTTAAAAGGTTTCCTCTTACCAACCTCATTACAGTAGAGCTTAGAAGACCGTACAGCTAGTAAACATCTAATACTGGCAATTTCCAACACCATCACTATAAAATATTCAGCTGTGGGGTCTTAATAGCACATCTTGCAGACTATGTCAGAGAAAAAAGGGGAATCAATCAAAATACAAACTCACCCCATCTCTGTTTTCATGCCCCAGAAAACAGGTATTCTGTGGCTTTTTACCGCTCAACACAACACAAAAGCAACTACTCTGGCTGAGGGGAAAAAAGCCAGTGTCAAATTGGAATTATAATAACAGGACACCTCTTAGCTTTCTACCAGACTCCAAACCCTTCAGTGCTTCTTTTTAAGACCCTCCTAAGCTGCACTTGGTTCCTTTATTTTAGTCACTAGCAAGCTCATGCAGGAGGCATCCATTGTTAGTGGCTAATATGAGTTTTAGCACCCATCTTATTCTTTGAAGAGAGGTTCTACAGGTCAGCTACATATACGAAAGACCAACTCCTTCAGTTTGTTTTTAAGCTGGCTCTGACTACTGGTTGCTTTTGTTGTTGTTGTTTTTGTTTCTCTCCCGCTCCCCAACGGAGTGATATGGCAGCAATTTTCTGCTCACACTTCCTGTGTTACTAATGTGCTACTGTAAAGTCTCCTCTCAGTTGTCTTTTTTCCCCTCAACTTTTGTTGAGTACTTCAGCTCTCTAGATTTTTACTATTTGTAACAAAAGATAACTCAAATATTTATAATTAAAAGGCAAAAGTTGATACCAAAAAAACCTAAACCAAACAACAAATCCCCAAAGGTCCCACCATATCCAGACTAGAATGCATGATAATTTTAGAAACTATGCATCTTTTTGTGCAATATTGTTCTAACTCTAGGAAAAATACTTAATACATGTAATAGCCAGATTTACAACTGGATTTACAGTAGTCACATTTTACAATATTATTATTTTGACTGTATTTTTAATAAATAAGAATGCAGTCTCCTTTCAAAAACAAACAAAAAAATCTATGTTTTGAACAGTAATGTAGTTGTTTATTTAAATAGATGATAGAAACAAGATAAAAGT
>JAVSBS010012818.1:21443-58943 GCA_033124195.1 Coracias cyanogaster | reverse complement strand
TTTTCTGGGCTTACCTACAAACTGGTTCTTAAAGCATCAGTGAAGGTGACAACTAACACTGTCCTTCCAGCTGCCAGTGTTTAAATACATTTCTAAGTCTTAAAAGCAGGAAGCAAGATGATAAGTTAGATTATCTAATCATTATCTCCAGTAAGGAGGGCAGCTGGGTCAGTACAACACTGCTTAGCATGACAGCCAGTATATAAATAGGATGAGTACTTACAGATCAGAGGACTGCTGGTGACCAAGGTTAAAATAATAACTCATGTATAAATATACTACGGTCATGCTCAGAGTCCACTTGTATTTCCTGGAGAATCTGTGCAGAACGCTGAGCACAACAAGCATTCATAAATGACCTTGTCATGAGTATCAGGGGATCTCTGAAGGCACCACAGACAGACAGGATGGGGCTGGATACCTGCCAGCTGAGGAGGGTGGATCTGCACTCCACGTTCACCATTGACTCCCTGGGAGATGATGGAAATCAGCTTTTCCCTCCCCCTGACCTGGAACAGATGCAGCACAAGTCTCTCATGAGGACCAATTAGTTAGTAAGGTACCCTTGTCCCCCAGGCAAGCAGAAACATGAAATGATGAAGGGATGTGCTTGGGCTCTGTGCTACGAAGGAAGGGACGCTGGCATGGATCTGGAGGACTTTCTCTGGGTTCACGCTTCAATGAAAGCCAAGACAGTGTGTCTTCTACAGCCCACAGCACCATTCACACCGCAAATTTAATCACTGGAACTGCTGCAGCAACCAAGAGAAATGGAAAGGGGACGCTCAGGCTGCTCCTTGCCAAGAATCAGCAGACCTTGGTCCTCTACGCTCAGTTGACAAAGGCAGGGAATAAGAGTCAAAAGATCCCCAGTGACTTCAAGAGGGTTTTAGACAGGTGAATGAGCAGCCAAAGCAAGATCTCATCCTGGCCCACAGTCTGCATTGTGCCTTGGGAAGGGAAGCATCATTTTCTCTTCCAAAAGCCATTGGCATTAAGTGGATGTTATTACAGAGGGCTCAAGTTTGTGTATTTCCTGAGGAACCTTTGCCTTTGTTGTCAGCCAAAGCCAGTGAGCACAGCCTTAGTTTTTGATGGTGTTTTGCCATCCTTTACTTGCCCCACCCAAAAGAATTATATGACCCCATCCATTTTTAGAAACGCAGACCCAGGGCTGCTCAGCAGATCAGTCTGATATTGATCATTTCAGCCTTTGTGACTTCAGAAAGCCAAACTCTCCATGGGGCAGGACAGGGCTCAAGTCAGAAGAGCAGGGAAGGTGAGAAGAAAGCACCTAAGGTGCACAGGCAGCAGATTTTTGTGTTGCAGTATGTGCCGTGATGGAACAGAGAACACATTTCCCTGCTTGCACAACATTTTCTGACCTGCTTTTGACCCAAGAACCATTTGCATTCATAAATACTTGAGTTGTACCCCTGGGAGGTGAGGGAAGGAGAGGAAAGGAAAGCAGTGGGTTTATCAAATCTGGGATCGCTGCAGGGCTTGGAAAACAATCTTTCTTCTTCTCTCTTCCAGGCCAATCATAAACTAGCCTGCATCCAAGAGAGCTTGTTGATTAGTCTTTGAAATGGGCAGTTTTTGCGAAGACAGCTCCCCAAGTTGACGACCTTTCGTTGAGAGGACAGTGAAATGGATTAATGGGGTCATTCTGCTCCCCATCAGGCCCTCACTTAACTGTGGGAGACTTTACCCAGTGCTGCTGTTCTTTCTGGGAGATAAAGACCTGAGAAAGGTTAGATTGGAAACTACTCACCTCTCCATTTCCTCACATGGGAGCCCAGAGAGGTGGGGAATTAATTTGAGGACAACTCAAGATGAGGGGTGAAGGATATTGGACGAACGGGAATGAATGTCAGCATGTGACCAGAAAGGTTAGAGTACCATAGGCATCCAGGTCCTTCTCCACATCTTGAATGTGTAGCACAATTCTTGTCCTCCAAAAAAGACAAACAAAACTGGAAGAGATGCAAGGAACAGCTCTGCAGTCCCCCATACAAGAGGGACATAGACTTGGAGCAGGTCCAGAGAAGGGCCACAAAGATGATCTGAGGGCTGGAACACCTCTCCTATGAGGACAAGCTGAGAGGGTTGGGGTTTTTCAGCCTGGAGAATAGAAGGCTCTGGGGAGACCTTCTTGCAGCCTTCCAGTATCTGAAGGGGGCCTACAAGAAAGCTGGAGAGCAACTTTTTACAAGGGATTGTAGTGATAGGATGAGGGGTAATGGGTTCAAACTGGAAAAGGGGAGATTTAGATTGGAAATTAGGAAGACGTTTTTCACTATGAGGGTACAGAAACAGATTGCCCAGGGAAGTTGCAGATGCCCCAACACTGGATGTGTTCAAGATTAGGTTGGATAGAGCCTTGTGCAACCTGGTCTAGTGGGAGGTGTCCCTGCCCATGACAGGGGGGTAGGAACTAGATGATCTTTAAGGTCCCTTCCAGCTCAAACCTTTCTATAATTCTATGATTCTGTGATTCTCTTTATGTTTAGGTGGAACTTCCTGTGTTCCAGTTTCTGCCTTTTGCCCCTTGTCCTATCACTAGGCACCACTGAAAAGAGTCTGGCCCCATCCTCTTGACCCCCACCTTTTAGATATTGATAAGCATTGATAAGATCTTTAGGAACTTGCCCTAGCTATATCATGGGAAGTCCAGCTCAGCCAGATTGGAGTGGTGAGTGAAGGAGAAAAGGGCAGAGGTTAAAATAACTTTTTTCCTTTCGTTGATGTCTTTCTCCAGTGGTCTTAAGTCACTATCAGAGGCAGCTCAGTTTGGGTAATACTCAGAGAAGACTTTTTGCTCTTTCTTCCCAGTGGCTACTACCGTCTTTTGGGAAGGTGATTTCCAACCAGTGCAATGGGCATCTTTGAAATGCCACATGAGTGGTGCTTCTTAACCCGCTGAGAAGTTACCCTCAGCTTTGAGGGAGCATTTGAAGCAGTGCTGGAGATTCTTCTTGGTGTTCTGTGCTGACATTTGTGTCTACCTTCAGAGGTACTGTAGCTTTTGTTTAGGATTTATCTAAGATAAAGCAGCGCAGTGGGAAACACAGATCTAAGTTCAACTCCCTACTTCCTTTGCTGGTTATTTCCTCTGGGATCTTCAGTACGTCTTTCTGTATGCTTCAATTTTCCCAGCAGTCAAATGGGAATAACTCTGAGGTCCTGCCTGAAGAGTTATGGGGGAGATACAATAAAGGTTGTAAAGAGTCGAAATAAAGCTGTAACAGGAGCTGTGAAAATATCTACAGAAAATAGAGTGCCCTTTCTGTTACCATTGGAGTTGATTAGTAATGAAGGCTTGTGTAAAAGGCAGATGACTGTTGGCATGTCTCATGTTCACTGGGGTATTCCAGTTACATGCAGCACCAAAATCACATCATCTTGTTTCCCAGCCTTTGACAGAGCAGCCAAATGTTGACACGTAGATTCTACTTTCGTTTCAGACAATGTAATCTCTGCCTGAAAGCTCATCTCATGCCTGAGGAAGCAGCTCACATCTGAACCCATCATCTGGTTTTTGTTGCTGGTGGTGGATTTGGGGGACTTTTTTTTTTTGTAATCACATTACAAAACAGATTTTGCATGTACAAAAGCAAGCCATAAGCATGAGGGTGAAGGAGAACCTGACTTATCATCACCAAAATGTTCTTCTTTCTCTTTGCATCTTGAGGCAAAGGTGATGGGCTCCATGCAAGAACACATTCCTCAGTGCCAGATCATGTGTTTTTTGGAACCTGGGCAGGAGTAAGAAACACAGTCTTGTTGCACTCGAGCGTCTGCTATCAGATTTTGATTGTCTGCCCCTCCAGGAATTTTGTGCACCAGTAATTTACCATGAGCGAAGTTGCCACAAAGCCCACCTGCAAAAGGGCACTGTTCCAAGCAAGGTAGCACCCCAAGAACATCAACGACAGAGTCAAAATGCTCCCCACTGAGCTGAATGGCACCTGAGGAAGAGGAGGGGACGTGTTGCAGGCTTGGGGACAGCCACTAGATGGGGGCACGAGCCCACACGTCCATAGGGCCCCAGCTGGACCCCAGGATCATGAACACCAGGTGGTGACACATCACCAACCTTCTCTGCCCCTTGGCATGTCCCAGGCCTCTCCAGGGAATGGGTCTTCCAGCCATCCACCAAGTTCATCAGAGTGCAGTCATGCATGTATCCATGACCAAGCTACCAGGGCACTCACCGCCTCTGCACTGGGATAAGACTTGACTGCATTATGGCTTTTGGGAGCTTAGGCTAGACCAATAACATCAGTAGAAGATCCCATGTGGCTACCACTTGTGATGAGTACTGAACCAAAGAGCTTTGCTCTTCACATCTGCTCCAAAAGATTGATTTGCTCAATAATTCCAGCCAGGCAATTATCTCTCAGAGTATAAAAATGCATCTGCCCATGTCTGTTGAGACCTCAGCTCTTCAAAACCATCACTGTAAACAGCATGTGGGGTGCTCTCTGCTGTCTGCCTCTTGACGAGGTGTCCCACCAATTGGCTCTGACTGAACGTAGAACTGCCTTCATGAAGCCCGAAGGGACAGGAGCATGTGAAAGCTCCTCCTCACCCCAACACATCCTACGTGCCCTCTTGCTGAAGGAGCAAGTTCAAGAGGCTGCCAAACATATTGGCCCTGGAGCCTGAGTAATAGGCTGAATCAGCTCTGCAAATCTGTCATGAACTGCATTTTGTACACACAGGCTAGATCCCCTGCTCCAAAAAAGTCAGGGAGAGAGGGAGAATTTGTCTCTTAGCCTCTCAATGGGAGTGCTAAGCTCTGTTTAGTGTCACTGGTTTTGCAGAAACATAAAGAGGCCTAACAGATTCAGCTAACGAGGGGTCATCTGTCAAACAGAGGCAAGTTTTACAAGGGAAGAAGCTTTGGCTAATGTACAGTCCTGATGACATAGCCATGGAAAGGGCCCTTGAGCAGACACGGCTTCATAACCATCCTGCGGGTTACAAAGGAGCCAGTGAAACTGCATTGGGGCCCTCTTGGCTCCCTGACCCTACGGTGGGGAAAGACATTGGAGAGCAGCTTCCCACCTTGTGTACCTGAGGCTACCCAAATTTTTTGCAGAAAGTCAGCTTTTCCAGGAGCCCTCAAAGGGGAGCACATACAGCTGACCTGTCTCTGGAAATTACTTTTCTCACCCCCAAAATCATAGAATTATAGAATGCATTGGGTTGGAAGGGACATTCCAAGGTCATCTAGTCCAATGGCCCTGCAGTCTGCGGGGATGTCTCTAACTAGATCAGGTTGCTCAGAGCCCCATCAAGCCTGGCCTTGAAAATCTCCAGGGATGGAGCCTTCACTTCTCTGGGCAACCTGTTCCAGTGTTCCACCACCCTCATAGTAAAGAACTTCTTCCTAATGTCTGATCTAAATCTACCCTTCTATAGTTTAAAACCATTACCCCTCATCCTATTGCTACATGGCCTTGTAAAAAGTCCCTCTCTGGCTTTCTTGTAGGCCCCCTTCAGATACAAGAAGGCCACTAGAAGGTCTCCCCAGAGCCTTCTCCAGGCTGAACAACCCCAACTCTCAGCCTGTCTTCATAGGAGAGGTGCTCCAGCCCTCTGATCATTTTCTGTGGCCCTCCTCTGGATCCACTCCATCAGGTCCATGTCCTTCTTGTATTGAGTGTTCCAGAGCTGGACGCAGTACTTCAGGTGAGGTCTCACCAGAGCAGAGGGGCAGAATCACCTCTCTCAATCTGCTGGCTATGCTTCTTTTAATGCAACCCAGGATGCAACTGGCCTTCTGAGCTGCAAGTATGCATTGCTGGCTCGTGTCCAGCGTTTCGTCCACCAGTACACCCAAGACCTATTCCGCAGGGCTGCTCTCTGTGACATCATCCTCCAGCCTGTATTGATAATGAAAATAAATTTTCTAAAATAGAAAGAGCCTCATCATTTCTAGTGTCTCTGCTGAGTGACATCAGTCTGGTGAGTTTTCCATCTGCTCTGAGGCATGAGAATTGGTGCCATGCACTATGAAAACCTCTGGGAATTTAGTGGTAGATGGTAAGACCATATGTTACACAGAGATTATAATAAATCAACATCCCTTTCCATCCTCCAGCACCTTGGTGTCACTATGGTCTCGGAACATTTGATTTGAGATTTTGGATTTGCAAATAATTCTGTCCAGGAATTTCCCAACCCAGAGCCTAAACCTTGGTAGCCTCTGCCGGCCGAGGAAACAGAGATCATTTCCTCTCTGTGACTGAAGCTCCTTGTTCAATGCAATAAGAAAACAGCTTATTGTGAAGCCTGTCTTTACCACTAGCACGTGACAGAAATATCCGTTTCTCCTCTTTGCTAAGGCCCAGCTGCTCTTTTGCTGATAGAAGGGAAATCCCTGCAAACAGAGAGCAAAGTCAACGACACACGGCCTGTACCCCATGAGTCAGCATGGCAAAGTTCTCCTCATTTTCCCTCTGCCAGCCCAAAGCTGCTGAAAAGGTGTCGTTTTTTCAGTTCAGCATTTTCTGAAGTCTAATGCCTGACCCTGACTTCTTCAGTTATTCTTGTGGTGTCTTCATGTGCAAGCATTGAGCAGGTCCAGGTCTACTTAGCATCTGAATTCAGAGAACATAAGCTGTTTTCAGCTCTTGGTGGCAGAGGACCAAGAAGTCTCAGTTCTGCAAGTTGGTGCACTTTACTTCAGGGTGAAGTTAGAAGCAACTTTTCCACCGAGACCTTCTCTTGCCTAGAAACACCCTTTTCTCTTTCGCCTGTTCTTTTATCTTTTGTATTGAGATACAATCTTTACTGCTGTGATGGCTATGGCAGCTGAAGATGGTGGCTTCTGTTGAAATTCTGGCTTGACTCCCCTTTTTGAGGGATTCAGAGGGCTTAGCTCTGCATGCTTGGAAAGCACTTTACCAATAGCTAGGCACTCCAGGAGGACTGTCTGGGCTTTGTGCCCTAAGGTCAACAAAGACTTTCTACTTGATCCAAGGAGTTCCAGGAGAGTGGAATGGGCTTATTTGGCCAATGTCGCCAGCCTGTTTAGTGTCTTCTTTATATGCTGGCAGGAGAAAAATGCTGATTCAGCAGGCACAGGAGCAAATATCAACAGGGAAAAAATGCACAATGCGCATGCTGGCTACACTTCTGCCCCGGATTTCTCTTTTTCTTTCTGATTTCCTTGTTTCCTGCACCCAACAGGTGCCTTTGAGAAAGTCAGATTTCCAAAGGCAATGTATCGTCCACAGATATCTTTGACCTCATTCATTGTAAACAATCCCTATCCCAAACCACAAAGAGGATCAGTAGCTCTGCCTGGGGACAAACTCAAACAAAACTGGTATTTCTCAGGAAACTCAGGCCATGTTGCAATACAGCTAAAGAGAGACAAAAATAGGTGGCAGTGGCTTCTGTGAAGGTTGGTTTGTTTGTTTCCTTTGATCTTCCCTGGTAGGACATGGAGAGTAGTGGATAAAAAAAGAGCCTGTCCACACACTCCTCATACAAGTCCTGAGATGTCATTCACCAACCCATTTTGTGCTCCAGTTCTAGCATCCAGTGTCCCACTGACCCACTCTTGACCTTCCCCCTTGATGACTGTCCATCTTGGCTTGTTGCTTGTATTAGTTTCCAAAAAGAACTCTGTGACCTGTCAAAAGCTCATGGCAATTGTCCATCTGAAAATCTTCATTAGACATTTCTGGCAAAATGTGTGTGCCACTAATTGGCTTTAAGATGAAACTTCCAAATGAGTCCATGTCTTTCATTGGGTCAGTGCTCCTTCAGGCATACCTGCCTAAAATAGGCAGAAAATTTTTTCTCCCCTGGACAAGCTCAGATATTTAGGCTGGAAGTGAGATTCAAAACATCAGGAGTTCAGACAGGTCAGAGGGATTTGGGTAACTCACTCTGTCTGGGTAATTTGAAAAAATGCATCTTTGCTAGAAGCAGCACAGCCAGAGCAGGTAGCACAGGAGCAAGACTGAGATTTCATCAGCTGCTAGAGACCTTCAGGGTGAACTTGAGAAGACATTTTACTTCTATACATCTCTGTTTCCCCATCTGCAAAATGAGAATCTGGTTCCTCACCCCAGCCTCCTCTTGCTTTGTAAAGATCTTTGAGATGGAGGGCTCACAACACCAGAGAAAACCTTGGCAAGATCATTGTTTAGCTATGCAAACAAGGGAACTGGCTCTTGCAAAGACAGCTTTTGGCTTTAAGTCATGCCCCCAGCTCCATAGGAAAACAATCTATGTGCAGACATGGTGTTAGTCACATGAGGAAAACAAGCTGTCAGGCAAGAGTTTTTGCTTTTCTTTTATCTCCACCTGCTACCCAAGTTTCCTGCATTTCTCTTAGGGCAACATTTTCAGCCACTATTTCTACTGTTGGAGAAATGCAGTGCATGAGAGACTGTGAGTGCTGCCTCATTCCATATTTGTTCCAAAACATAACGAAATAGTGCAGTGCTTGTTGTTTCAGAGGGAAAAAACCCACTCCAGAAAATGCTCAGGAATAATTAACATCTTTTAGGATATTTCTTGTGGCAGCAATGATGCCTTGCATGTGCATGAAATGTTCGTCTTTGGATTTCTTCCTTCCATATTGCTATATAACCACATGTGTGCTTTGCCTTCTCCTCTCCCCTGATCCTTGGATGCTTGTGTTCTGCATCCAGCCTTCTGCACATCTTCATGCACAGTATGCAATTAAAGCTAAGAAAGATTGTCTTCTGTCACCCCTGGTATTCAAAGCCACAGAAACATACTGCGGGTTCTAAAGGAAGCAAAGGGCAAAGATCTCATATTACACTGAGGCAGAACTTTATGGACTCGTTAGAAAATTGCCTGTTATTAATCCTGCTGAGAGTAAAACTGGTCTGGTGTAAAACAGCCCAGCAACAATCCTTTCAATTGACCATGCTGATTTATTCCCATGTATAGTTTGGTCCAAACTCAATCACAGCTCATGTTGCTGGACCCTTAGATAACAGGTGCCAATCTGCCATGTGTGAAACGTCTTCAGTGTGAAACCTGGGATTTAACTGAAGCAAGAAAAATCAGTCTGAAGCCGAAACCACTTGAAATCCCAAATCTAATTTGAGACGGAGCAAGCAGTGTGGAAGATGACAGGGGATGTAATGCTCCGTGGCGCATCTTCAGATGCTTTTTCACACCCATAGGAATATTTGTCAAGCTAGACCATAAATCAGACCCTGCTAAAAATTTTTATCTGCTTTTGGCTGCAGGCATCTGCTAGAAACGACCCCTTGAGTATGATTATGTTATGTACATCCTGTGAAATTTGCAGCGGTTTTATTCAGAATTAGGCAACGATACACTGTGCATCCTTTTTTGTGTGCGTTATCAGCCTCCAAGAAGGGGAATTAAATTAACCAAACTCCGTGAGGTCATTCAAAGCACCCTCATTCATTAAAATATTTATCATGGCAGCCTGACCCTGTCAGGGGACTTTAGCGCAGCTATGTGACAGCCACTCTGGGTTACTTGTCAGAGTCCAGGGCTGGCGTGTGAAGGCTGAAGAGCATCTCATCCTGCGTTGCCCAGGGCAGGTATCGCAGAGCCTGCTGCTCCTCTAAGCAGAGACACTCTGGCCAGAGACCGCTCGGGATTGTTGACTTTGCTGCAGACAGTCGGGCTGGGGCAGACTCAGACAGCAACAAACCCTTTATGAAAGCAGCTGGGAAACTGAAGCAAAGACATCCAGTAACCGCCAGTTCCTGCTGGACAAATTTAACCCGTTCCAGTTGCAGTCTGGCCGCAGCATTTCCAACCAATCAGTTTTCCTGATTTACACCCACTCAGCTCCTGCTTCACTTGATTAAACCCTTCAAGTCAATGTCTCCAGAAACATGGGGCTGGAAAGGATTTCCAGGGCCAATTCCACAGTCATCCCATCACTCAGTCCCCATGTTAAGTTCACACAGCATCAGTTTAGAAGCTGATGTGTGCAGGAGGCAGTTTACTCACTCCTCAGCTTGCTGAAAAGCTCTTCCAGACATCCCTGCCTAGGTGTTCAGGAGCTGTCCTTGAACCTAAGGTCTTAGTGCATACCCAAGGCACACAGCATCTTGGAGAACATGGTGAATAAGATCTGGTGTTCCTTCTTTTCTCCAAGCCTTGGTAGTTCCAGATGTTGTGAGCCAGAGCAGCTCCAGATGTAGGAGATGGCATCAACAAGTCAGAAAAATTGGAGAAGACAGTAGGAAATTAAATCAAAGCAGAATTGAGGGAAGAGACAGAGCTACCCTTAGCCTTTATGACCACCTCCTTGGAGCTTTGATTTCTACCATGGTGCTATGGGTGCAAATATTGGCTCTCAGGAGGACAAGGCACAATACAGTTTGCTCTGAACTGGTCTAACTCAGTCAATGTTAGACCAGCAGATGGATGGACAGAAGGTGACATCCCAAACAAAGCCTGATACTCCCATAAAGCATCCCTAGGAGGGAGCTGGGGCTACATTAGAAGCAGTAACAGGTTTGTGCCCGTCTGTTGCAGGTGGCACTGTGCCATTTCACAGCTTCATTTCACTAAGGGGTGTTGGATTGGTGCAGCAGTTTGCCCAACATTGCCACAGTTTCTGCCCCAGGGGCAGGTGGTGACCTCCGAGCAGACAACAAGCCAAGCAAAATCAAGGCTAAAGTGTGGTAGAGTTGGCTACTGGAGCTGAAGAACCAACAACAACTTACCCATGCTCCTTGGAGACAACAGTGCCTGTTTTCCACAGTCCTTGTGAAGGATCCCAAACCCAAATTGCACGTGGGTTTTTGCTGGAGCAGTGCCAAAGGCCTGGGAAAGTTCTCCCACCCTATCTGTCTTGATTCTAGCTTCTCTCTCCCATTTTATTATGTCTGAAATAGCCATTTCTACCCCAGGACCACTAAGAATGCACACATGCCATCCCATACTCCCTGTCCACCCTCTGCTGAGGAAGGTGTCGATCTTGCAGCATCTGCTGAAACATGTGTGTGCTGGATGCTGCCTGGAGTCACACCAGACATCAGTCTGCAGGAGGCACTCAGAAAAACTGTGAGATTCATTAGCAAACCAGTGCGCTGAAGCAAAATCTACTGCGCCGGGGCTTAAAAGATGAATCTGACCTTATAGAGAGTTGAAAAGTTAAATATTTACCCTTACACTGTCAGATATATACACACGCTTATATGTGGGGTGTATATATATTTTTTTATTTTTATATATATATATGTGTGTGTGTGTCCATGTACATCTATGTGTTTTTCAGGAGGTTTTATTTATTTATATCAAGCAGATGAGGGCTAACGGGGATCTGCTTTAGCGCTTGCCTCTAAGCCTTTGAGGAATTCCTGCATTCATCTTCCCACTCCCTGCACAACATGTAGATACAACAGAAGTGGGTTTTAACACTTGTATCTACCCAAGAGATGTCATATCCTGATAAGCAATTTTCCGAAAACCTCATGTCATGATCACACATGTGTAAACGTTGATGATTGCAATGATAAGAAGAATTAGCTTAGTGTAGCTTATGCGCAGCCCTCTGCGTCAGCAGGTTGCGAAGTCCTTCCAAGGAAAGTCATCCTCTTATCCCTTTTTTCTAGGATGAAGGGATGTGAAGAAGCATGTCGGCAAACAGTGTTCTTGAAATCAGGGAGCCATCCTGTTTCTGCCTGATACTGAGGTCACAGTGTGAGGACAAGCTGCCAAGCTTTCTGCTTTTCATACTGTACCTTCAAAAGCATTAAACCACCATTGAGTCTCCTGCTGTAAGACAGACCCTTGCCCCATGAAGCAGCTGGTATAGTTGCTTTCATAAGGTCCTGTGCCCCAGGAGTTATTTAGGATTTCTGTTAAAATGCCATGGAAGAGCCTGGCCTGCTCTTCTCCAGAAGAAGCCACCTTACATCCGTCTAAATCTATAACTCCTTCTCTCACCATTCTTGATAGAATGAGGAGAAAAGTCCTTTCTTGCTGTGCTAATTAACCAGTGCTTGGCTAAAGCACTCAGGAGAGAGCTCCAGGGCATAGCACAGAAATCCAAATATGTCCTGGGACATCTTGGCACAGGCAAGGTCAGCGTGGTGGGAACATACCGCTGGGGTGTGTTCCTCAAGGGCAACAAGGACCCCCTGCTTGTGGGACCTCCACACCGCAGAGGACTACCAGGACAACTGCACTAACATGCTTGGAGAGGACTTTTGATTTATTTACCTTTCCCACTTTCTTTCCAGTAAACTGCAAGACGAAGACTTAACTAGCTGTCTGAATGCCACAGGAGGGTTCCGTTTAAAATTCACTGGAATTAATTTGCCTGATCAGTGCTAGCCAAGTTAATGGCCAGTGCATGAAGCAGCCAGTTATTTGGATATTTTTCGGCTCTGGGAGAGGTTAAGTGAGGACAGTGCTGAGAGCTGCATTGAGATTTGGCAGCCCCAAAGGGGAAGTCTGTCTCAGAGAGCAGCCGCCTGTTTTTCAGCTGAAAACGTATTTCCTCAAGCTGCATCTGAAAGTAAAGGTTGAACTTAATTTAAAGTGGAGCTTTAGCAGCCTGGAAAAAAAAAAATTGCAGGAAAAAACAACCTTGTTTCTCTTTTCTGCCTCTTCAACTATCATTTTTTTTAATCAGTGTCTTCCCTCCTGCAATTTAACAACTCCCATCTTGCTCTAACAGAGATTTTTTTTTCAGGCTCAGCAAACCAGTCATCCAGCACTTCCAGCTACCAGGAAGAGCTTCCAGGCAATTCCCCCTGAATACCTCTTGAGCTTTCAGATTTTATTCCTGACACTGTCTTCTTATGAAGAGGATTCACTTTTCCCACCTCGTAAGGCTGTTGTGAAAAAACAAAACAAAACAAAAGAACCAACAAAATCCGTGGGAATCGTACCCTGTGGTAACTGGAAACATGCCTGCAGTGCTGATAAACAAGTTTTGAGCTCAGATGGTTTAAATTGTTGTATTTTACTGGGGGAAGGAAAGGCAACGCAGATGATCTGCTTACACAGAGTCACACCTGTTGCAGAGCATGGACCCTCAACCCATCTGGAGCATCCAGGGAAAGGAGGAAGAAAGGAATAAGCGGGGAAAGGAGATGACAGATTTTTGTTTGATCTTATACTAAAGTATATAACATCAAGTACTTTCAGGTCTGGGATATCATGCAAAGGGCAGATAAACCCAGCAGCCTTTGCTGGAGCCTGCACTGATCATGGTTATGGACACAGCCAGCACTGTCAAACACCCCATAGCACATGCAGGACAAGAAGAAGAGGCTTTCTGAAGGAATTCCCCAAAGTAGAAAAGCTGATAGCAGGAATAAAATAACCACATATGTACACACACACACAAAAGAGGTAAAAATCTTAGAATTCGTGGTTTTCTCTCCCTTCCTGGTATAAATATGCACTGTAACTCTCTGACATGGCAGGCACAAATGAGGAGGAGATCTTGCCACCGTTGGTGTGTATTGCTCAGCTCCACAACTACCTTAAGTCTAACTTCAACTCGGGATGGATGTAACGCGTGATGACAGCTGGCCTTTGAGATCTGAGACAAGCAAACCGCTCTGAATCTCATTAAGACCATGGTTTTGTCACTCAGCAGTGATTATTTGCAGACTCAAAGGTTGGAGCCTGAGGCGGGTCATTGCGACCGTCTCATCAGCCTGCTAGTGACTCAGCCGTGCTGTCCTGATTGAGCTGGACCACTCTGTAGGAAAACATTGGGCTTGATTTAAGGTGTAGAGATGGGACTCAGCAGATCAAACACAGACAGCTCTATCAGCATCTGAGCTAGTTCTTCCATTGTCAGCACAGAGAAACAGCTGCAACTCACATTGTGGGTCATTTAACCTAAGTAGGGAAAAATTAATCACACTTTGAAGTGCTTGATATTTTGCAGGGATTAAGAGGGGACCTCTCAATGGTCAGTTTGGAAGTGATATCTGAACAGTAAACATCAAGAGTGCAATTTAGCTACCTAAACATTGTTGTCTAAGGAAGACAAGTCACCTAAATATTGTCCCCCCGGTTCTACACATGGTTTCCCCAAAGTGTGTTGTTTCCTGAGGATTGCAGGAAGGTCAAGTGTTTGCTGGGAGCTCTGGACAGCTGGAAGGAAACATAGACTTGTGAGCTGGAGAGATGGGTTTCAAGCTCTGTCCTGTTGGATGCCTACAGCTCCACAGATTTCAGAAGGCAGGTCCAGTCTGCACTGGCCTCCCAGCCAGCTCCCCATCATCCCTTGGCCTCTCTCACCAAGTACAGCATGTAGGGAAAAATCCTTCCCTTGTCAGTGCAACCAACAGGGCAGCTATTGTCAGCAATTGGCTTCTCAGTGGACATCCTTTCTGCAGGGACATGAACCACTTGGATGCAGGAGGATTATGAGAGAAGGAAAAGTAAAACTCTGTCCATTTACTTCCTTTCTCAAAGAAGTTTTTATAGTTCAGAATGCCTTTTCACCTCCTGGGGAAGAGAACATATCAGAAAATACCTTCAAATCTCTTCCCTGATCCCTCCACGCCTGGAATGAGAGACGAGCTTTTCTCTTCTAGGGCATAGGTTCAACTGTAACCCCAAGGAGATCTGACCCAAAGACCTTGCTGTGGCATTGAAAATACAGAGTGAAATCACTTGGCTTCTGATAGGCTTGAAGGCCAGATTAGATTATCATGATGCCCCTCTCTAGCCTGCAAAGCTGTCTGTGCTTATTTAAAGAACAGCACTCCAAAGAGGGCCAGTGAGCCCATGCCTTCCACCGTTACTGACGGGTCCATCTTTCAGTGCTGATGTGCAAAGACATGTCCAAGCCTGACCCATTCCACCTGTCATCCAGGAAATCAGTTATAACAATAAAAAAAGAAATCATTGTCTTTCCTTGATCTAAGTGAGACACAGGCTGTTTGTAATCACAGCACTGCGTCCAGAACCTGCCCATTGGTTTTAGGCACTAGCAAATACTTAGATTGGTACGGGAGGCTATAAATCCTGCCAGTCACAAGCGTCTTAGACGTGGCTGATAAAGTATTGATCCTTCCTTTCACCTCACAGCAAGGTCAAGGCCTTACAGTGTCGTAACAGCAAGGGGAATTCACAGCTGTGACTCCCAGGAGGACACGAGTCACCTCCATCCAGCCCACAGCGGGTGACTCCAGGCTGCAGGAGGGCTTTTCCAGGAACAACTTCTTCAGGGTTCTTCTTTGAGCCTGGCCAAAGCACCTGCTGGATATTGGATCTATGGATCTGGTCTAAGATGTGGGCTTCCCTCAACAGCAGCACGCCCAGGCCTAAATCCAGATGGGATGCTTCCCAGAAAAGAGCTGCTGAGCATATCTGTGTGGGTGAGAAACTTCAGGCACCGGGGTTGGGTGGTGCTGGTGAATGATAACCACGGAGCTGAAGAGGGTTGCTGCTGCCCTTTTTAGGAAGGCCTTCTAGACTTGTCAGAGGGCTGTGTAAAGTTTGCGTGACAACATGCTGTCAGCATGAGACAGTCACAGCGCAGAGGAGAAGAAGAGGTGAAAGTATCCTTAGCATTGTCTAGCCCTCCTTATCTCTCCAGTAAATTCTATCTGAACCAGTTTCAGGAGAGAAGTGCTGCCTTTGGGTTCATCCCCTTCCCATTTCTTCCTTCAACCTCTTCTCCTAGATTCTTCTCTCCCTCTTCACTGCAGTCCTCAGTCCCCTGACATTCGTGTCTATCTAGGAGGTTGTCAATGTTCTTTTATTTTGCCTTGTTTCCTTCCAGGTTGCAAGTGAGGCTGAGAATCTGCTCTTCTTGCTGGACAAAGAGGCTCTCCTGAAATTCCTCTGTAATTTTACTTAATTTCTCTTGAAATCAGCATGTCTGAAGCAATCCCATCACTCCATCTGCTTGAGGATTTTCTACCCATTCCTGTGTGTTACATTCATGGAAAATGCAGTTTCTGTATATCTGAAGGTTTCTACAGTTTGCCTATGAATTTCCATGCCCGCAATCACACACAGTTTTACTCTTCTCCCTTGGGGAAAATGAAAACAAACAACTTCATTTCTGTTTAAATTCACATGGATCCATTTGTTTTGTTTTGTCAAGCAGAAAGGAAGCATCTTGCTTGGGTCATGCTGACCTCATGCTCTGCCTATTTCCAGTAAGGGACTTCATAAAAGTGCTTTCCAGCACCTTGGACCTTTTCTTCAGCTGTGAGGCACCCTCACAGTATGGACAGAATTTTCCATGGTATGTTTTAGACCTTCATTCCCATCAAATCCATGTTCATCCAGTGAGAGAAATGGGTGGCAGGGGAAGACAGGAGCCTGATACAGTTAAACCAGAACACAGATGGTAAAAGCTTTGGAAGATTCAGGTTAATTGTTATGAAAAACCACCACCACCACTCCTTCAGAAATAAAACCCACAAAACCCTGAAAATTTATTAAATTTAGGAATTTGAAAATATTTTCTTTGGACTAGAAACACCAAAATGAGGTCTTTACAGAGGCATGTTCTAGGGGAGGGACAGTATTCTGGAAAATGCTAATATTCCAGTCTGGTTTTGACTTATTAGGGAAGAAAACAATAGCATTCCTCTGGGCCCACAGTTCTTGTTTCAACTAGCTGTAACACAGCCCCACATCCAGCAGTCTCCGCACTTTCTGGGAAGGGAGCAAGCCACATCTTTCATGAGAAATGCATCTCCCCCATGCCCAGGTCTTTCAGAGGCCAGCTTCTATCCTGGTGGGTGCAAGACATGGAGCAAGGAAGCAGTTTGAGGAAAGAACAGCAAGAAAAATGGGGAAAGAAGATCTTTGGAGAGCTTCTAAAGCCAAAAGAGGAGATCATGAGAGTAGATTTCTTTTTGCACAAAAGAGGAACCTATAAGGTGAAATCAGTGTGAACAGCTGAAGCGTGCACCAACGAGACATTATCTTTTCAGGATCATATGAAAGGCATGAGTCACACGCTGTCCCCATCTCTGCCTTGGAGGAACGAAGTGCAGCATCACAGTTTGCAGTGCAGTCTACTGGAAATAACCTCTTCTGGACAAAAGGCGTTGTTGGAAGTGGCTGCCATTTCCAAATGCCAGCATTTGGAAGCGCTCAAAGAATGACAGTCACAGGAACTGATATTTGAACAAGAAAAACAGTGCCAAGTGCTATATTTGGGCATGGTTATTGCCATGTTTATTATTGTTATCACCACTGGAATTACAGTCCTGTTTGGAGACCGTGCCTGAGATCACATCTCCTTTTAGCAAGGGCTGTCTGCAAATACTGCAAGAGACAAGCCCTTCTCTCAGGACAGAAAAAAACAAAGCTGTTACAAAGTACAACTTTTTAGTAACAGCAAGGTTGTCCTGCATGTGCAAGCAGAGTTGACTGCAGGGTATGGAAGAAAGCTATGCCCAGTGCAGCCCAAATCATCTATCTGAGAGATAACTCTTCTTACCAAGGAGTTTTACCTCCTAGTGAACAAGAGGTGGAAAGAGTGAAGTATTGCCATCCCCTCCTGAGGCACACTGAGATGAAGTAACTTGCCCCAAAACCTATAAGAAGATCTCGCTAAGCTCAGTCTTCCTAGTTCAGAAGAGCAGAAACTTAGCTTCTTTTCAACTGGAGCCTGGTGGCAGGAGGGATTGATCACAGAAGCCGGTGCCTGGGCTACCTGACCCAGGACAACCCATCTCTTAAAATCAAGCTTTCAAGGAAAGATCCACTAAGGTGACTCGGTTGGCCTCGTGCCCATAGCCACGTGCCAGTCACAGCCCCTGAACTGCAGACCAGCTTGTGCTTTTAGAGATGATTTTTAAATAGGCGTCTGCTTTCTAGGGCACCACAGGGTGTATGGGAGACCCTGACTGTCTAAAATGACACAAGGACAGGACTCATTTGACTAAACATAAGTATCATGTGTCATTTCTTTCACCCCAGCATTTCCCAGCAGGTCTCCAGCTACTGCTCCCCGAAGGCATGGATCTCTCATAGACCTCTGTCTTATCTGTCTGCCCCATGTGGAAACGCCTCAAGTGGCACCAGACCCCTCTGTTTAAGCAACAGATCCTTCTCTATGTGCAGGTGTCTCCATGTGGGGTGGACATCTGACCTTCTGTTACAGTTAATGGAGACCTAGGGCTCTACCAAAGTGATCTCTCAGAGGTACCTAGAGCCAGTTGAGATGTTCTGGCTTACCTGAAACATATAAGCAGCATAAACAGATAAAACATAAGACCTTCAGGAAACATATTCCCTTCTGGAATGGCAGCTGGAGGCTGGGAGGTACAGTAGGCCTCACATGTGGCACCAGGCACCTCTGCTGGGAAACTGAATCATGTTCATAACCTCTGAGCTAAATCCCAGCCGTCCAGTATAGCCTCCCTTATTAGGTCTTAGAAACATTTCAATTGAGTCTTGCTAATAAAAATAAATAAATAAATAAATAAGCGAGCTCATCTGTTCTGGTGACTGTTTTTCAGCAGCATCCCAAGTGACTTTTCAAAGGAAAATGAGCTATTTCACAGGTGAGGGAAGTGTGGCACAGCAAGGTGAGCTGAGATGCTTGTGGTCATCCAGAAGTTGTAGCCGAGAACAAAGCCCAGTTCTCTCAACCATCAATCCAGTCCACTAACCACGAAGTGACACTGTGCATCCCAGCCTCTGATCCTCAGATGCAGCACAGAAACCAGTGGAGTCCAGCTTCTGGCTGAAGGCCACCCTTTTTCCCATAACCACAGGTTGAAAAGTAATGTAGTTTCCAACATTCAATTTATCTAAGCTCTTGAACCTAACGGAGGGCAGGTATCCCTCTCATGAATATTTTGGGACCCTCAGAGGAAGGTTTGGGGCACGTGACCATCTTACACTGCTTTGATGCACATGGAAGTCCCAGTCGCATTTGCTGCAAGGCTCGGAAGATTTGAAACTTCTCGCTGCCCATTCCCCCTCCTGGCTCCGTGCATTGATATTCTCCACCATCACACTGCACTGATGTGACTCTGTGCACTGAATTTCAATGAGTGGGTAGGGGGTACGGTCCTCGTACAGAAATCCATTAGGAGCTGCCTGCTATTGAAAAGCAGTGAGCAGATAAATGTGATTGTCTATGAGTCTGAAAACAAAGGGAGTGCGCTGTGATTTTACTGGAAGCAAAGTACGGTCGGTGGAAACAGGTCAATATAAAAACGACTCGTGGCTGCTGCATTGAAAAGTCTGGGAAAATGGAGATAAGTAAGAAAAGGAATTTAGCAAGGAGGCAAAAAAGATTTTTAAAAGGAGCTTTATTTTATGAAGTTACAGCCATAGCTTGCTTGATTTTTTTTAAATTCATGGGATGCTTGGGTGAGAGGTCAGGATCCTCATTCTTCAAAGCTGATGTTCAAACCACATGCACAGCAATTCAGAGTAGAGGTTGCATTTTCACGGTGTGTTTCTAATCTGCTAGGCATCCATGGAGCTTCCAGTTCTTAATAATTTTCTAACAGAGCCTCTCAGCTTTAGCTGAAGCAGCCACTTCTCTCTGGGTCATATAAAGGCTCTATAAAGACCTGTGTGTGGATGAGTTTGAATGGAGGTCCCACATATCATTATCTCTGTGGATCCAGCCCTTAGATTCCTACTCTGCTACCCTTATGGTATGGAAAACCCTTGAAGAGATGGGTATCCAGTGCTGATTGACATGATCTGTTTGGCCTCCAGCTGCCACAACCAAAGGCAGCTTTGTTGTCATTTAGATCCTGGGTCATATCTGCCAGCTCCACATGGATGTCTTGTACCTGGGGCAAGTTTGAGCACATGCATCAAGGTCCTAAACTGGGTTGAGATGATAGCTACCTCCAACCCTTAAACATCTTTGGGCAATTCACATAGTATGGATAGGTGCAAAAGTAAGGCCAAAAGCCTTGACGGCAGCAAGTCCCACAAGCCGTGCTGGCATATTCACCTGCATGTTCTCAAAGAGGTATGATGCATGTTCTCAAAGAAGTATGAAATTTTTTTTCACTGAAAGGATTGTCAGGCCCAGGCTGCCCAAGGCAGTGGTTGAATCATCATCCCTGGATGTGTTTAAAAGTCATATAGATGTGGTGCTGAGGGACATGATTTAGCAGGGTACTTGTTAGAGTAGGGTTATGGTTGGACTGGATGATCTTAAAGGTTTTTTCCAACCTAAATCTTTCTATGATTCATTTAATTTTGACTCTGCATAATGGCTGTCAGAGATGGGAAAACCAGGGCAGAATGTATTGCAAGCCATAAACTTACCCCGGCTCATCTCTGCTTCACAATTCTGTGTCCTCCAAGCCTGAGACTTCAACTTTTCTGTCCAGCAGGCCCTATTTCACAGCCTTCAAACAATAGCCATTGCATAACATATCTGTCTTGAAGTATCAGATCTACTAGTGCAGCCCTCCAGAGTTTTACAGAACTGTTAAATAGCAAGGATGACTCCTTGGTAAGTGGGGAAGGTGTTGATGCATTCATGGTGGTTTCTGCACTGCACCCTCCTTCAGCTTTTTCTTAGACTAGCAGAAAGGAAATGTGTATTGTAACACAAATTGTATTCCCAAACCACCCAGTTTTCTGTGTGGTCCACAGTGCTACCAGCACCGGTGCTGGAAACAGGAAAAAAGTCACATGAGGAAGGAACCACAGAACAAGTGTAGAGACGCCGTTTTACTGCCAAAGCACTTCCTTTCTGCTCTTACATTCCCTTGCTGCCTTGAGTTTTGACACATCCAAATCCCACTCATCAGCTCTTCTAAGCAGGCATAAAAATCCCACTTATGGTCCTCTCTGTCCTGTGGAGTTGGCTGGGATCAAATTCAGGAGGTCCATCCAGTTGGTTGTTTCCATAGCATAGAGGTATCTAGTGCCATTTGAGACTCCCTTGGGTGCCTGAAATACCTGAAAAGGGCTTGCAGATGTGACACAGAATCTGTGGAAGGTCAGGGCCAGCTGAAGAAGGAGAGAAACCACATAAGGTACAGCTCTTTTTGGATCCTATTGAATATGGTAAGGGCAAGAGAGAGATGATTAAACATCTGGGTCTAGAAACATTTGCAGAAATCAAGGGTATCCAAGGCATTGCCCAATACTAACAGATATGACACAAAACCACAAAGAACATCTACTCTTCTACAGCAGCAGCTGAAGACCAGAAAGGATATATCATAATGTCTGAGGTGGAAACAGGGATCTATGCCTAGGCAGCTGAAAGCTGCCCTAGACCTCCAGTGCGTATTTAGGAGCTCAAACATTAGACTCACATGAGAACGCCAACATGGTAAGCATGAAAAGGGAGGTCTCTGACTCTGGACCTGCCCCATAGAGTGTAGACGTGTATCTATGAGATGCTGTCTACACCCCTTTGGAATCCAGTGGAGAAAATAGGCTCTTTTAGGACACAATTCATCCCACTCTGCAGCAAATACCTATCAAAGTTCAGAATCATACTGAAAAATATATAAATAGCTCTACAGCAGACATGTAAGTCCTAGACATCAGAACAAAAATAATGTGAGCTCTCACTGCTCTTCCTGCCTGTTCTCCCATACTTCTCAAAAAAAAACACAGTGGATCGTATCCATTTCCTTCTGACCCTTTTGGCTTCCACTTACCTTCTGTGTCAAGTTCACCTTTCTCATCCTTCCCTTCCAATCATGGCAGGATTACACATCTGCTCTCATTTCTTACCCTTTCCTATCCACACAGCTTTTGCTTCAAGGACAAAGCTACTGCACACTTCCATCCCCATCTTAATTCCTCTCTCAGGACACCTTGTTCCCTGCCTGGCCTATCTTCACTCAAACACCTCCTTAAAGCAGAAATTGGAGTGGGGTAGCTGACACATCCCATAATTAAAACAAACAAGGAAGAAAAGTTCAAGAGAATTTAAATCTGGATCAATGCATGATGTACCACCACCTGAAGGCATGAGGACTTGGCGGGGCTGGAGGAGAGTCCAATCTTTAGTGCTTTTTTGTCTCTATTTTTTCACAGGGCACAACTTTATGGGTGCTGATCTTACTTTAAAAATCACATGGTGAGGAATATGTATGTCCTGTGGGCTAAATAAAAGTACTGCAAAGTCCCTTGTGGGTGACTGATCCTTTTAGAAGGGCAGATGACCAGCTGTGGTCAGTCAAGTCCTGGTTTCACCTTTCCACCACGTAGCAATACATGGTGTGCCACGTGTTTTGGCTCTCTCCTAGACACAGCAACCAGAAATGCTATCTCCCATGGCTTTTTTTTCTTTCAGCTGGGCTAAAGAAATGAAAGATAAGACTGGGATTGCAGGGTGGCCAAGCTATTGGAGCAATCTGAAGTCATGTGGCATTAATGAACCAGAGAGCTTAATGCTAAACTTGTCCTTTAATCATTAACCACCTTGTAAATAGCGTTAATCTGAGTCTTGGAGGAATTACTCTGCAAAAGCCTTTGATCCCGGCCTTTTGGGGAGCAAAGCCCTTTGGGAGTGATTTTAAAATCACCTTCATTATATGAAATATGATGAATTGAAAAGAACCAGCACTTCCCCTTGTCAGTGCTTCAAAATAGACCAAAGACTTCTTCAGAAGCAGCCAAAAAAGGAAGTGGCAAATGCTTGAATTCTCCTTATTTTATTCAAAATTTTTATTTTCACATGTGCTTACCAGATATTATAACAACCTTAGCTGTCTTATCCGGAGTTATAGAAGCAGACTTCCCAGAGCGTAGCAGAAGGCAGAGATAAGCCTCGCAAGAGGTCAGCAAGAGTTCAAAAGAGTAAAACGAGGACAAAAGGCAAGAACCATAATATAAAAATGCAAATGTATGAGGCTGAACAGAAGGGCATGTGAGATGCAGCGCATCTGAGAGGCATCTGTATCTGCTCAGTTTGGACCTTGCGGAAGGGTAGGTTGTCTAGACCATGCGGGTGGAGGCATCAATGGGAGAAGGAACCACACATAAGAGGAGGAACTGCAGCAGGAGAAAAGGGGACAGCATGGTCTGAAAACAGTGACTGCAGTTCCTGACTGCCTAAACTCATTTACATCCAGGCTTCTGGGTCTCTTTGCATCTTTGGGCAAATCATTATGTCTTTCCCTTGGGACCATGAACGCGCTGGGATGAGGGTTTGCTCTGAATCTGTCCAATGGGATGTCAAACTGTAAAGTGGTCCTGTGCCACAAAGCCCCCAGTCTTGTGACTACCAGTGGACACAGAAGATGCCATGCTATGGATGTACCAAAATCATAGAATCATAGAAATCCCAGTATCTGCATTTTGTAATCCTGAAGTTCCTTGCCAAATCCTTCTGTGGCTCTGGCTGGCATCTGCAGGATCGACCATGCCTTCAGTCTAGGTGACATGCAGCTTAGACATGACTGTGCTAACTGGAAATAAGGATTTAAGGGACCACTGGCTTAGGGTAGCTGTGGTACTGTGGAGGTCATAGCACATTGACCAAGCATTTCCTCAGCTTCTGGGACAGGTTTGCAATTGACATCAGGTCCCAAAGCTTCTCTAAGAAGGTTGGAGAAGGTCCTACAGTCCACTGGGATGTGCTTTCTCTGATGAGAAGGAGGAGGCAGAAGTAAGTCTGTAGCCTTCAAGCTGAAGATCTCCCATTTCTACAAGCCTAAAACAGTTAGGGCACATCAGTTTCTGGAAGGCAAAGAGTGTTTGGTGGCTTCACCCAGGGAATGACATAAACACCTGATTTCAGGAAGTGCTGGTGGGGTCTGAAGCCAAGAGAAGATGGAGCACCATTCTCCTTAGCGTGACCTCTTTGCTGACTTCTTCCCTTGCAGCACGTGCCTACAACATCACCAGGGCCTAGATGCTCCTGTGGATGTGGTCTCAGGATCTGTGGTATGGGTACCACGTCTCTCTTAAAGTCACACCTGTCATTATAAGTAACTGCGTATATTCCGTCTCAGTAAAATAACACTAATAATTACAACAGGAAAGATGCCATCACTGAGCATCTCAGTAAAGTTGTACTCTACCCCCCAGAAAGTTCAGTTTAGAGGAAATGCAACCAGGATTTTCACCAAACCACAGCATCAAGTTCAGGATTTCTGAGAGGCTGAACATTATGAAAAGTTTCTCTCAATGACTTTGGGAAACCAGAGAAAAGGTTCATGATTTCTAGCATAAGACCATCTCATTGGGACATTCTTCTTAAATTTGTCCACATGCCTTCCCATCATCTGTCTTTATTTTTCACACAGATCCCACAGGGGCAAAAGATGTTCTTCAAGGCTAAAGAGTTTTTCATTTCAGACCAAAGAGAGGTAAAAAAGAAATTAAATATATTTATATAGCAAAGATGAACACAAAATGAGTCATGCTGCAAAAGGATGTACCTGAAAGGAAGCCTAAACCAGCAGCTTCCTCCTCACTGCAGGCTGCAATGTGCTGCTGCATACAAGGAATTGCGAGAGGAAAGTGAGAATGTGTCCTTTCTACTCCACAGCCAGGCACATCCAGTGTTGAAACCAAGGTCCTGGACTCCCCCAGAAGAAAAAAATTTAAAAAAAATACATTTTGCTGTGCTTCAGCACAGGCAAATAAAAACTTTGCACCAAAAAAATACGTGATGTTGCATGTGACAGCGAACTCAGACCACAGGCAAAGTTCCCACAGTGAAGTGAAACCTGAATGTCTTCAGCAGATCGAGCCAAAACATGCCAGCTTCACTTGAAGTCATCAGACAGACGTTTCCTTTTCACTGACGCTGGAGACAAGAAATCATCTTCTCTGTTTACCCGGTCCTCTGCTTGTCTATACAAAGCCCTGCATCACCGTAACTAAGATGATCTCATGAGAAAAACCTGGAATTTAAAATAGGATAAAAGTGTGCTTAAGAAAAACAACCTTGGAGTTTTGTTGTTGGTTAGGTTGATTTTTTTTTTTTCTGCTTTTTCAGAAGTTATGGTCTGTGGTTTCAGACACCCCACTAAGCCACCCGGAACCCAGGCAGCTCAGCCTGAATTTATACGCAGTGCAGAGCAGCAGGGCCTCATGGGTCCTTGGTTTCTCTTCTTCCCCCTCATTTTGTGATGAAAAACCTCCCACCAATACAGTGGGTAAAAATGAGGAAGAAAAACTGAAAACAGCATTAATTTTACCAGGCAGTGACACTTAAAGATGCTTGAATCCCACCTTTAAAAAACCCAGTGTTTCTGCCCCTACAAAGCTCTGCTTCGTACTGAGAGCACTCTCTCAACCCAAGCCCCAAGCCTTTGAAGTCACCAGGCGATCAAAGCCCTCAGCATCATCCAGCCCTCATCCATATATTGCAAGATTGAATCTGGTTGGAAAATTAACAGAGATGGAAATGCACTGCAAACCTCCCTCATCGCCCCATGGAGGCCCTGATTGCTTTTTCTATTAGTTGAAGCTGTGAAGAAAGAGGACAGTTTACATTCCTGGACCGTGGGTCATATTGGAGCCCATCGCCTCCCTCCTCCTTTACTTCATTAGGCAGTTGCAACAGTTCTGCTTTAATTTGTCAAGCAACCTGAATATTGACATTTAACCCAAGGCCATAGTTTGCTCCTAGCTTCTTTCAGGAAGCTGCCACCAGCTCCCAATATCTTTCACCTAATATTTACTCCTTTTTGTTCTGCTGGTATTTCCTGGCGCTACGTCTCCATGTGACTCAGAGATTTCCCGGACCCTGACTCTGTGGTGACATCAGCACCAAGAGCTGAAATTAATAAATACCACTCACTCGTTCTGTCAAACTGTAATTATGGGGGAGGTGGGAGCGTTGTTTGAGGGTTTTTTAGAGCGAGAAAGTTGAGTTTCCTCTAAATCCGTATTCGGACTGGAGCTGCAGCACGCTTGCTATAAGGAAATTGGTACGAATTTAATGACCAAAGGAGAGAAAGCGGAACACTCTGCTTTATTTTGGTTGATATCTCAAGAGACAAGAAGTATATATAAAGCAAACTGTGCTGCGTAACACCTGGTATAGACATAAGGCAAAAGTCCAGCAGAGCTTTGAGGTGATTTCCATGTCCCGAAGTCACCTCGGAGAGTGACTTCATCTCCATGAGACTCAGTCATTAAAAGAAAAGAAAAAAAAAGAAACAGTAAAGGTATGTGAGACATGCCCAGCATCTGCCGGCTCAGGCAAACATGAGTAACTGTATAAATACATCAGCTTTCTCAGCTTGATGGTGTATGTTCACTTTTTCCTTTAAAAATATTTATAAATGTCCAAAGGGCAGGTGCCAAGAGAATGGGGCCAGACTCTTTTCAGTGGTGCCCAGTGACAGGACAAGGGGCAATGGGCAAAAACTGGAACCCAGGAGGTTCCATCTGAACAGAAGGAGAAAATTCTTTGCTGGGAGGGTGTCAGAGCCTGGCCCAGGCTGCCCAGGGAGGTTGTGGAGTCTCCTTCTCTGGAGAGATTCCAAACCCACCTAGACGCGATCCTGGGCACCCTGCTCTGGGTGACCCTGTTGGAGCCCGGAGGGTTGGATGAAATGATCTCCAGAGGTCCCTTCTAACTCCCACCATTCTGTGATTCTGTGGTTTGTCTCAACCTACAGAAGCAAGGTGAAGCCAGCGCTGATGCAGCGTGTTGTTATCAATGCTGTTTTCAGTAGGTCTCAGCACAGCAAATTTTGCACCAGTCCAAACAGAGGTCATCTAAAATCCTTCATCCTTTTACAGATTGTCAGTTTGCATTGAGATTTACTTGAAAGCACAGCTCTTCTAGAGGTTTAAAAGGGGTTTTTTAATATTTTTACTTCCCATGATTTTTGGGTTCACTGCCCTAAAGTCGGAGTTCTTTGGCTAGATTTTGACAGAATCATAGATTCATAGAATTATTTATATTGGAAAAGACCTTTAAAATCATACAGTCCAACTGTTAATCCAGCACTGCCAAGTCCATCACTAAACCATGCACCACATCTACATGTCTTTTAAACACCTTCGGGGTTGATGACTCAACCACTTCCCCGGGCAGCTTGTTCCAGGGCTTGACAACACTTTCTATGAAGAATTTTTTCCTACTATCCAACCTAAACCCCCGCTGACACAATTGGAGTCTGTTCCTCTTGTCCTATCACTTGTTTCTTGGGAGAAGAGACCAACACCCACCTCGCTGCAACCTCCTTTCAGGGAGTTGTCAAGAGCAAGAAGATCTCCCCTGAGCCTCCTTTTCTCCAGCCTCAACAACCCCAGGTCCCTCAGCTGCTCCTCACAAGACATGTGCTCTAGACCCTTCACCAGCTTTGTTGCCCTTCTTTGGACACTCTCCAGCATCTCAGCGGCTTTCTTGCAGTGAGGATCCCAAAACTGAAAGCAGTATTTGAGGTGTGGCCTCAGCAGTGCCAAGAAGAGTGGGATGATCCCTACCCTAGTCCTGCTGACCACACCAGTGCTGATACAAGCAAGGATACTGGTGGCCTTTCTGGGCACCCGGGCACTCTTCTGGCCCATCTTCAGCTGTCTGTCGATCAACACCCCCAGGTCATTTTCCACCGGGTGGTTTCCAGTCACTGTTCCTCAAGCCTGGAGCATTGCAATGTTGTTGTGACCCAAGTGAAGGACCTAGCACTCAGCTCATCGATCCAGCCTGTCCAGATCCCTCTGTGAAGCCTTCCTACCCTGAAGCAGATCAATACTTCTATCCAGCATGGTGTCATTTGCACACTTGCTGATGGTGCCTCAATCCCCTTGTACAGATAAGATAGATATTGAACAGACCTGAACCCTAGGGAACACCACTTGGGTCCGGCCACCAACCGGACTTAGCTCCGTTCACCACCACTTTTGGGGCTCAATCATTCAGCCAGTTTTTTAACCAGCAAAGAGTATCTCCATCCAAGCCATGAGCAGCCAGTTGAAAACCACTTGCAGCCGTATCATCTTTTCTTGCCAGGGCGAGGTGATCACCTGCCCATTGTGCATGCAACCTGGGGCCATGACACAGCTCTGCCAGGAGTCACGAGCCCCAGGAACCTGCTGTGCTGCAGATAACACATGGTCACACCCACACAGAGGGTGAATTATGAGCTGTCACAAGAATAAGGCGTGAGCCTGTCAAAAACGCAAGCAAGGCAATGCCTCTCCCATTGGTACAGGAACCGACGAGATTACAGAGCCAGAGATATTCTTGCAGCACTTTACAATGTTACAGCAGGAGACTTTTAATCTGATTTATCGGCAGGTCATATGAACTTTGGGAAAGCAAATGAGTCTACCTCATCCTTTTAAAAAAAAAAAAAACTATTTTAAAAAAATCAGACTTCATAACAAGATGTTATGAGAAACGCCCCTGAGTTCTTGTAAGGATATTTGTTTTTTCAGCCTGGATTCCGTTTTTCTGGGGGTGTGTTTTTTAATCTTTTAATAAGTCTGTCTGGAGTTATTTCTCTGTGAAAACTGCCAGGCTGCTTATAAAAGGTAGTAATAATGCTCTTATGCAAAGGGGCACTTTGTCAGTATTTAATATTTTTTCTTTCAATAAAGGAGAATTTGGGGTTGAGCGATCAAAGCGGGCAGGCCCAGGTGGGGAAATCTTGCCTAGTGTTTGGACGGGAGATTTTGGCTGATATCAGACTTCCAGGGCAGGGTGTTTGTTGGCTTTCCTCCAGGGCTAGTGCTGCTCCAGACAGGTTCATGGACCAGGTCTGGCCACAGGTCAGCAACACCTGGTGCCCCTCTGTCCCCAACAAGATGATGCTGTTCTGCTCATGGATGCAGGTTGGAGAACCTCTCCCTGATGCTCCCTATATTTCTTGGTCTGGGCTTGAAGGTGATAAAAGCACCTCTTCAGTGCACGCAAAGGGAAATTTGCCCTCTGTCCTGAGCCCTCTCAGGATTCCCTATTTTTCTTCTCCAGTGCTTAATGTAGATACAGCCACCTTGACACCAATGCTCATCATGCCACAGGTCCCCATGAATTTCTGCATGGTTTTCTTGCTGATATTTAAGGACAGTGCTTTACAGCTGGGAGCCTGTGTAGAAGAAACAGGATACAAAATGGCCAACAACTATGTCCAGAGCTGTTCAACACCACTTTCTAAGCAGCTCAGACCAAGCCAAAGACACAGGGCAGAAATGATCCTCTTTTCCTCCAGCCTCAGCCCTTCCCTTGAGTACTTGTGTGCATGGCTTGGTCTCAGCACCTCCGTCTCCACTGCAAAGAAAGCAGGAGTCTGCAGAAGAAACTGGAGTATCTGAGCCACTGGATCACTTTGATTTGAGAGTAACACTTCTAAGTGTGGTTTTGATGAATGGACAGTGAGGTGAATTGAGAACTTGCTGAATGGCAGAGCTCAAAGGGTTGTGATCAGTGGTGCAGAGTCTAGTTGAAGGGCTGTAGCTCACGGTGTTCCCCAGTGGTCAGTACTGGGTTCAGTCTTGTTCAATATATTCATCAATGACCTGGATGGAGGAACAGAGTTGACCCTCAGCAAGTTTGCTGATGACACAAAATGGGGAGAAGTGGCTGACACACCAGAAGGCTGTGCTCCCATTCAGTGAGACCTGGACAGGCTGGAGAGTTGGGCAGAGGGGAATCATGATGTTCAACAAGGGCAAGTGTAGGGTCCTGCACCTGTGGAGGAATAACAACTTGCACTAGTACAGGTGAGGGGTTGACCTGCTGGAAAGCAGCTCTGCAGAGAAGGGCCTGGGCATCCTGCTGGACAATAGGTTAACCATGAGCCAACAATATGCTCTTGTGGCCAAGAAGGCCAATGGTCTTCTGGGGTGCGTGAAGAAGAGTATGGCCAGCAGGTCGAGGGAGGCTCTCCTTCCCCTCTGCCCTAGTGAGGTCACATCCAGAGTACTGTGTCCAATTCTGAGTTCCCCAGTTCAGGAGAGACAGGGAGCTATTAGACAGAGTCCAGTGGAGGTCTATGAAGATGCTGAGGGGACTGCGGTGACAAGGAAAGGCTGAGAACCCTGGGGCTGTTTAGCCAGGACAAGAGAAGACTGAGAGGGGATCTGATCAATATCTAAAGGGTGGATGTCAAGAGGATGGGGCCAGACTCTTTTCAGTGGTGCTCAGTGACAGGACAAGGGGCACAAACCGGAACACAGGAAGTTCCATCTGAAGATGAGGAAAAACTTCTTTGCTGTGAGGGTGGCAGAGCCCTGGCCCAGGCTGCCCAGAGCATCTGCGGAGTCTCCTTCTCTGGTGAGATTCCAAACATACCTGAATGTGATCCTGGGCAACCAGCTGTAGGTGAACCTGCTTTAGCAGGGAGGGTGGACTAGATGATCCCCAGAGGTCCCTTCCAACCCCCACCATTCTGTGATTCTGTAAGTTCAGCTTCAGTTAGCAAACATCAGGACCCAGGATGGCTCTCATTGTGCATGTCATTGACAATGCTTGTCCACGACTGCCAAGCTCAGAGCCATAGATCACTGGAAGGATATCCTGGGAGAAGGCTCCCATATTCTGGCAAAGTTCTAGGTGGACTGTCAGTCTTCTTTCATGCTTATCATGTTCTTATGTGTCTATCTCCCCTAATTTCAGGGATGTCATTGGACTGACCCTTTCTTATCCCACTCTTGTGCTCGTCTTGTGCGCTGTGGGCTGGATCCAGAGAGCACAAACACAAGTGTTGTATTTATTTGTACAAAACAACAAAAAAATGACTACACTCTGGCCATTTAGCCCAGTATTATGGTTGACAGCAGTGACCTAAGGGAAAATATGACAAGATAAACATACAGTCACAATTTTCCTGAATGCTCTCCCAGTGAATTTGTCAAAATAACTTTCAAAACCCTGAAAGCAGCAGGACTCTGTCCGTGGCATATTTGGTGATGGAAAATATGTCCCTGACAATGGAGAACATCCACGGACATGCACAGCTTTGCTTTTCATCCCCTGTGCTTTAAAGAGGCTGAGTCAAAGCTGCTGCAGCCCCAAGAGTGGCACTCTCCCAGGGCAGGGAGGAAGGTCCCAGGGAAGCAAGACAGCAGGACAGGAAAGCCTCGGATGGTAAAACTATGCCTTTGTTATGGTCAGATTTGGGTTATTTGTGGATGACTAAAGGGACCACTATGTCAAATAAATCAGATTTTACCTGAGCAATTCTATCTGGAGTAACTCTGTTAAAGCCAGTCTTGCTGCTTTGAAGCACAAACAGTGTTGGGTGAATCCAGCTGCTTGATGTGCTACATAAGAAACTCTTTGTGTCCCCAGAAGTATTCACATCTGTGTTGTATGTCCTCATGGGCAGGTGTTAGATTTTGCTGCTAGGTGTGTTGGTTATTTTAGTGTTTGGCTGCAAATATCCCAGAGGAGAGGCTGACGTGGCTGTGTCTCTTGAAAAAAGAAAACTTTTTAAAGACTAAAAGAACCTTTAAAGACAATTGAATCATTTTGGAGTTTAAGCGGTGGAAAAAAATCTTGAGGAAGTGTGAAAAAGCAACCTGCATAACATAACATGATCAAATCACACTTCTTTAAACCTTAAAAAATACAAGAAAAATTACTTCAAATACCTGAAATTGTCAGGGCGTTGTCCCAACAGCAGCATCAAGGTTTGGTTCAGGTCCCCTTGCAAGGGAAATATGAACACTGCAAGCCCATGTAACGAATATCTTGTTCTCGGTCAAGTTACTACTTGAACAGAGGCTGACATATCAGAAGAGGTCCTCTCACACCACTTCACCGGAATAATCCTGCAGAGGAACCATTTTTGCCTGCCATGTCACAGAGAAGCAAAGGATTCAATGAACATAAGAAGAGTGTCACCTGGAAGATCTTAGTAGGCCTAAAGTTGGGCCAAGGCATAGTCATGGATGCAAAACTGTCTTGGCAGTGGCTTGGTCCCTGAAGATTCAGCAGTGTCCCTGTAAGTGCTTCACTCTTTCTGGAGCCAGCAAAACTAGCCTGTAAATACCAAGAAGAACCTGCTGCCTCTCATCTTATTCCTGAGTTCAGGGAATGTTTCTCTCCAGTGGATCAGGGATCTGCATCATCAGTTATTTAGATGGTGTTTCTGTTTGGTACTCATAGGAGTGTCAGAGGGATTTTGGTTCCAATTCACCTCATTTAAGTGCTGTCTTTCCCACATGGGGTCTTCTTTCATGGTTTTACTCAGCGAAGGGCTCAGAGAGGCCTTACGGGTGATAAGACCCCTACCTTTTCTCTGTGATGAAAATTCCTTACATTTTTATCTTCCTCACTTCTGCTATGGAAGGCAAACATTGTCAACTCAGCTCCAGGCCCAGCGCCTTGCTTTGCTGTTTTACCTGAATAATGTCACCATAGTAGAAGATGGCCTCCACAAAGGGCTTTCTCCCAGTAGAGCGCAAAACCTGCAGGCTTGGGAAGGAGCAGACCTCCAGAATGTGACAAGGCTCAGAGATCTTTGTGGTGTGGAGACAGGGCTGCAAATGCTCATGTGGCTATCTCCTTTCAACTTTACTCCCACCTCTCTCCTTGGAGATGACTGCCTTGAGCTAAGAACTGATTTGAAACCCCCATGGCTCACTTGGTTGGACATACCAGGTGCTTCAGTTGTTCACACCTTGTTCTCCACACAGCTGAGGTGTCTCAAGGAGTCTCATCTGTCCTCTGTCCAGAGGGAATGGTTCTCCCTGTGGACTATCAGTCAACCCTGTGTGGATGTCCAAGGCAACACTTGTACTTGGCAGCTGTGTTTAGGCAAATGAATCCCACCCCAGCTGTCCTCTTCAGGGCTAGATGAATCTCTCTGTAGACATCAACTCCATTGGTTAGATCTCAACTGATGGGAACTTAGATATCCATCTCACATCTAAAAACCTCAGTGCAGGAGCCTTCCTGTGCAAACCAGAGGTAGTTACAACTCATTTCTGCCCCTCGTTCCTTTGTAGCCAGCAACCTGGAAAGGCAAAACTAATGATAGCAGGAATCAGCTAATCTGACATGAGCGGGGAATAGGAAGCCTTCAGTGAGACTGACCCATTAACCCTAATCTCATAATTACCCTGCTATTTATCAGGAAGTGTGCACTAATTGGTAGAGCACTGGAAGAGAAACTCGCACCCAAGGCATGAATCATGAGCCCAGTTACCAGCTCCTCCTCCCAGGCCTCATTAAGGCTGGAACTGCACAGGTAATGCTATTTTCTCCCTCTCTTTTTGGATGGAAAAGGCAGACAAATACATGAGAAAATGAACCTTGTCGTTTGTCTTGCACCATGTTGTCCTTGTCAGCTGCTTAGTGGCAACACGGTCCCAGAAGAATTTACATGACACAATGGTTTAAATGTCAGCCAAGAAGAGTCCAGCCTTGCTCTTTGGATGACACTAACCAAAAAGGGAAGCCTTGTGGACTGATTCTCATTTTCGTTGTTTTCTTTTCTTATGCAAAATAACCTACGGCCCTCGGACAGCCTAAGGCAGCCATGTAGAAGCAACTTAAGACCATCACACTGCAGGATCCACATGGCATGCGTATCTTATTTGCTTTCTCTAGGCTTCCCCCTACTCTGCAGTACTGAAAGTCCTAATGACACAGTGTGGTTGATCCTTGACAAGGTCTCCCACTGGAACTGAATTGCTCTATATGGCAGGTTTGCTCCTTCTCAGTAGGAACTTGGGCTTCATCCAGCAACATGCTCACCTGGTGGGGCTCCTGTGGAGGTCTCAGGGGGAGGGGGTTGAACGGTTTACTAGGGCAGGATCTACTCTGTTCCCAGTGCTGTTGTCACCGAGATAGAAGAAACTATTGGGAAGGGACAGCCTCCTTCCTGAACTCTGCTGGGTGGCACACCCTGCTATTGCTGTACAGTCACACCAAAGTTTTATCCCTCAGGGTTTCACAGAGGACTTCTTGTAGCAGATACAAAGTACACAAGGTCCAGGTAGAGGTGTCATCCTTCCATGTGTTGGTTATCTCCAGGGAAGGAGCAGTCTGTTCCTGCCATCTTGAACTTTAGCCTCAGGAGGTTTCACAAAGCATGGGGAGCTGGACCAATGCCAGAGCACTAATGAGGGACAATGTAGAGGATAAAAGAGCTTTGGGCTTTGCAACCTGTCATTTTTAGGCTAAAGTTGACAGCACATTCACCACAGAGGTGCCTGGGACCAAGCAATCTGATTTTGACCTGTAGTCTTGTGCAATGTTCAATGGGAAGAGCCAGAGGCATATGGCCCTTCTGTTTCACGTCACTATTCGCACTGAAGATTAAGCATTTCTAGTCAAGGAGTTCTGTAATCAAGGGTTCAAGAAAGACCTGCTGTAAGCAGGGGCTTCCTTTCTTCTTTCCCTTTCTGTTTCTCCTGGGGATGTCACACTGACCATTTTACCACACCATTTTGCAATAACTGCTCACACCAGCCCTCCCAGGGCTCTCCACAGCACTCAGTGCCCATCTTTGTGGTCTTCCTCTGGACCTGCTCCAAAAGGTCCATGTCCTTCTTGTGTTGAGGGCTCTAGAGCTGGGTATAATGTAGTTTGGGGTTTTTTTTTTAGTTGACTTTGCTGCTAGAGAAAACGGCAGTGTGGGATTGGAGCACTTCATGACTAAGGGCGTCCCTAAATCAGTGCTCCAGTAGTCCTCAAGTCTGAGCAATAAGCTCTCACATGCAGCCCAGATTGAACCCTTGCTCCGTGACCATGAGTCCGGACTGAGTACATTTAGCTTCTCATTTGTCAAATGCAGTTTTAATTCTGGTTTTATTTCTTAAAATTCCCAGTGTGGAAGGAAAAGAAAGTAAAAAAAAAAAAAAAAAAAAGAAAGAAAGAAAAATAAAAAAACAACCCAAACAAAAAAAAAAGCAGTATTTTTCTATTGACACCTGAAAGGTGAGAATACAAATTTCCCATTTTTCAGCAGCTGCCTAAGGCCAGGTCAACTCCCACAAGAGACTAATTTGCTAAGAATGGTGCTATTCTGCCTTGTGTCTTTGAGAACTTCTTGAAATGAAATCTTGGGGTTTTCACTTCAAACAGACAAATTCTCTGCTTGCTTTAAAACTCCATTTTAAATTATTGCAAGCAACTCGTGACTGGAAATACGTCAGAGGCAGTACAAAGTCCCCCCACTAATTAGCAGCTCACGCTGTATCGAGGATCAAATTCCACTTCTGCATGTGGCTTGTAGCTCTCTTTTGCCCTGACCTTGGGATCTTGCCACTTCACGTGCCTGGAAGGCAGAATTTAAACTGATAATAAGGATATTCTTGCCCTTACAATCTGTCTTTCATCCAAGGATCTTAAGGCGCTTTAGAAATTCTAGGGGGCTCTGGCCAAGTTAAACATCACACCTCTCCTCGAACTGTTTTTATTCACTATTGTGTCAAGCATCATCACGTTAGCATGCTCTGAACATCAGTGAGGGGTGAGAAAAATGGAAACTCTCTGTGTTGGATGACTGTGTACCATGCATGTGACTTGTCTTCATTCCCTGTGATTTTGATGTGATTCCTCACAGCATTGCAAATGACCACATCTTTGTAGGATACATGGGTAAGTGGAACTGAGAAGGTCCCTTGACTTGACTTGACAATGCCCTGACTCATCGTTGAAGTCAGGGTGAAAGACACATGGCAAACTGAGTCAAAGTCATGTCCTTCACACTTTTTTCTTACTTCTATAGTTCTTCCACACATCAGTTCCAAAAGGACAAGAATCTGAAAAAAAAAAAAATAATAATAAGAGAAGAAAAAGAAAAGAAAGAACAAAAAAATGCTAAAGCACTACTGACAAGTAGTAAAGAGATGAACTTGCAGTGGATGAGAATGGATTGGACGTGTCCCTTTTCTCCACATGGGAAATTTTAGCTGTTTTTTAACTCATTGCCTGGAAATGCTCATCTCTGTAATTCTAAAAATACCCGTGGCTCTGGTAAGGTGATCAGAAGCTGCAGTCTGACTAATTCAAGCTGTGTTAAAGGGAAGCAACTTCTGAGCAGAGAACTGACTTGTGGAAATCACCCATAGGTAGAGTCAATATGACAGGCATTCTTAGCTCAGACCAGGAGACCATGTCAGCTGAACTTGATTGCCGTGACTACTCATGAAGGAAGAGTCAGTTGTCCAGCAAGTTAGAGCCTACTAATATATGGAGCTTTAAAAATCTCCATGACCATGTGTTTAGAATAGGGCAAGTGGTCCAAGCTTCTTCTTTCCCTTGCAGACTCATCTTACAAACAGTATAGAATTAACCCTTTCTGCAGTGTTCAGTATTTTTCTCTCTGCTTTACTTATGGGTGATGTGAGCCACAGAGGTGTTTAAGTGTCCTCTGGCCAAGGTCTTGGAGAAGTCACAGTCACAGATTCAGGAACAGAGCTCAGATGTTCAGATGTCTCCTCTCCAAATCCTGCTGATTGAGCACAATGAAAAGTTTCTTGTCCCATCACCTGAGGTAGATTCCTTTGTGCTAAATCTCTGCTAGTAAAAAGAGTATAATAGTCAGAATAATCAACTCCTACGTAAGCAAGACATGATGCAGTTAGCAAAGATCTCCAAGAACTCCGTTTTGCATCTAGGTAAATTGAAGCACTAGAAAGTCAAATCATTCAACTCCAGGCCTATTCTTTTCAGTCACAGGCATGTCTGGGATCAGAGACACTCTCCAAGGCCACCATGAACTCCTGAAACCCAGCTCTCTGCACGTCAAAGTGCAGGACTGTCAAACAGAGATGCAGGGTTTGGCAACACTGGGACACCAAAGGTGGTTGAGACACACGTGTTAATCTTATCACATGCCTATAAGCCATTCCCGGAAGGCTGATGGCAACACGTCATCCCTAGAGCATTCAGCAGGTGATCAGGATCCCATTTTGCTTGTCAAATTTCCTGGCTGGCAACCTGGGCGCTGCCCACTAGGAATTTGGGTGTGTTTGCACAACCCTACCCTTCTCCTGCCAGTCAGCATGCCGGGAGGAGCAATATAAGCATATTGGCTAGAAGAGCTGCTATTACAAATTTGCTGAAAAATACAGTTTTTCAGGAGGTTATCTCTGCTTGAGAGAAGTCCTTATTACTCATGCCCTTTGTAGAAGTGGTCAATGGGATTGCTCTTCACTGGAGAGGGACAAAGCCAATATTTAACTGGAGTTTCATTCCTACAGAAACTACACTGAGGTTTTATTTGTTTGTATTTCTTGGAAAAAAGCCTGGAAGTTGCTATACAGGGGACTCCTAATTTACCCAGCCATCTGCAGCAGAAGGTTGGTGATGAAGCAACACCAGCTGGAGCTTAATAGAAGCATTTAGGTTACAACTATGCTAGGCTGTGTTCTGAATCTTTGTTAATGGGAACCTCCCAATTGTTTCTAATAACCACTGCTTTCCTTACAGCAATGCTGAATTAGGCTGATCAAATCCTCACCAGAAGAGCATGCAAGAGGTCCTGGGGTTGTATTTAACTCCCAGATCACTCCTAGGTGACGGTTGGTGGCACAAGCAAAGTGGTTTTAATGAGCTCCATCTCCAATTCTCAGTTTCTCCTCAAGAATCTGCCCTTCTTTTGGTTTACATGTTTCTCAAAAGCTGCTTCTTTCTATTTTCCAGGTCTCAGAGGATCTGATAGTGTATCAGACCTCGGTGAAGGCAAAGCG
>JAVSBS010012818.1:5813-21343 GCA_033124195.1 Coracias cyanogaster | reverse complement strand
AGGACATTGAGGGGCTGGAGCTTGTCCAAAGAAGGGCAACAAAGCTGGTGAAGGGTCTAGAGCACAAGTCTTGTGAGAAGCAGCTGAGGGGCCTGGAGTTGTTTAGCCTGGAGAAAAGGAGGCTCATGGGAGACCTTCTTGTTCTCAAAAACTCCCTGAAAGGAAGTTGTAGCCAGGTGGAGATCAGTCTGTTCAACCAAGTGATAGGAGAAGAGGAAACGTCTACAAGGTGAGCCAACTGAAGTTCAGTTTGGATATTAGGAAGAATTTCTTTACTGAAAGGGTTCAGGCATTGGAATGGGTTGCCCAGGGCAGTGGTGGAGTCCCCATCCATGGAGGAATTTAAAAGACACATAGACACAGTGCTTAGGGATATGGGTTAGTAGAGGACTTGTCAGTATTAGGTTAATGACGGGACTCGATGATCTTAACGGTGTTTTCCAATCTAGGTGATTCTGTGATTCTATCTCTGTTTCCCTCTGACCTTCCCTAAATGGTCTACTCCACCTTCACTTTGTAATTTTATGCTGACAGTGGAGAACATCCTATAGCCAGAAGAAGATCAGAAAGAACACCACCATAGCTCCAAGTTACTATTTTTTTCCTGCCTTTTGCTTGTTGCCAGGTTTTCGCCTTCACACATTAACATGTTTTTTAATTTGTTCTCAGCCCATAGAAACAGCAGGACAGTAGACGTAGCTACTAATTATCCCCATCCTATGAGCCTGAAAGTATCCTCTAAACCCATTCCTGGAGGGATGACAAGGGAGCCAAGACTTAGCATAGCAGTAGATGGCGCTGAAGACCTTGAAGCCTATCAAGGAGCCTTGGTCAACCCACACCCACCTTGTAGAACTTCCCAAAAAGCCTTCTCCCCCTCTGCTCCCCTCCCACAATGAAACCACCACAGAGGAGCATAGGGAGACCTTGTTACTAAAACCTGGGCCACTTTGGGTTCAGTGCAGAGCACAAGTGGACTTGTGCTAAGTTCAGAGATATTCTTATCAGAAGTGAGATCTCACACTGTGGATGATGGTTAGAGGGTCTAGCTGATGGTTAGAGGGTCTAAATGAAATTATTAAAATGGCAGCAAGCGATGGACCACAGAAGGGCCCTATTTCTGGGTAGCATCCACCTCTAACATCTCCTCAGCATACTCCACCAGTCTATTTGGAGGGTTCAGCATAGTCACAAAGCAGCTGATGGCCTGCTTTCTCTGATCTCATTAATCTCTTGAGATGCAATCACATTTATAGCTTCAGAGGTGTGTTTCCAATTATAGAAGCACTGCAAGTCATCTTCAAGCCACTGTCTCCCACTGCTACCATGAGACTACTGGGAACTTGTGACAGCCTGTGCAGTGGGTTTTCAGGTCAGGAGCCATCATATTTCCACTTTCCTGAACATGCTGTATGTTAAGAGGAACTTGACATATTTGACTGGAAAAAACCTACCTTGACCTTCCAGGCTTCCCTGCCTCTTCTTCTGATGGTTTGATGAAAAAAGTAAAGGAAGGTACTCCTGTGGCCTGCTATGTAATAGGTGAGGTACATGTGGTATGGCTGGAGAAGCACCATAAGGTGGCTTGGCTCTGGGACCACAAAGGTTTCTTAGCTGAAAAATGCAAGTTTGTGTCTATTCCACTGGTGGGTTGGTATGCCTGTGGGGAAAAAAAAGCACATTTACAGATGCCCATGGCAATGAGCAGTGGAAAGAAGACTTCAGATGAAGCACGTGTCAAATTGAACTACTTTCTGGTGTGACTGTGATGAGTTATGCCTTCTATACATCTTAAAAACACAGAGGGAAGAGCAGATCTCCAGAGCAAGTCAATGGAGTCAACAGCACATAGACATTTAGTTAGATGTTCCTGCTTCCTATAGCTGGGTTGAACTAGATGAACTTTAAAGGTCCGTTCCAAACCAAAGCATTCTATGATTCTATTATTTTGTCATCTCTGCCTAAACAAGGCATCACACCCCTTGCTTTCACTGGGAGCTGGGCATCATCCACCTTTCTCTTGAAGTTAAACTGCAATATGGGCACGGAGGCATATTGCAGGTGCCACAGTGGGACATCTTAGTAAAGTCTTGTGTCTTAGCAAATTGCTGTCATAAAGACTACAAAAGCAGATTGCTGCTGATAAGGATGAAACATGTCCTTAATTACCTGTGAGTATACTGGCAGCCAGATCTGGGCCAGAATAAGAAACTCCAGGTTGTCTTTAATGCTCCTCTGAGTTACCAGTTCAAATTCACAATGAAGAATAGCCCCAAAGATCACTTCTGGATAAAATCTCAGCTCCATAACATACTCCGATTAGCTGAGAAATCCCCTGCCTTTTACATCCTTGAAGACATTGGAAAAAAAAACATTTCCCTGGGGCCCATTCCCTGACCTTTAGCAGCCCATCATTATTCATCACACTGAAGGTCATCGTGACCATTTTAGGCAGGAAATTAAGCTTCTCACTAAACACTCTTATCTAATCTCCATGGTCAACATTTCAAACTCACTGGCCCTAAAGACATTTCCCCTAATATCTAGAAAGCCGGGACAAATCAAGGGGTAGTTATCATGTGTTGTGTGTGCTCACCATTGCCAAAAGCTTTTCTCCCAGGTGCCACACCTCCAGGTTGTCAGTCTATCAGTGGATGAAGCAGTTTAGTGGTCATGGGATCAACCAGGAACTTTTCCTCTTTAGTCATAGAAGTACATTTCATTCTCCTCTGCGTAGTTACATCAAGTTCTTATTGATTAAATTCAAATTAATGAAATCAAATACAATAGGCACATGACTTAATTAATTAAATGGTTCTGCTGATATTTACTCTGGCTGAGATAACCAGTGCTTGTGTGCTAACCTAATGCATCCACATTCATAGAATCATAGAATGTTTTGGGGTTGGAAAGGACATTTAAAAGTCATTTACTGCCAACACTGCTGCGGTGAGCAGGACATCTGCAACTAGAGCAGGTTGCTCAGAGCCCCAGCCAGCCTTACATGGAATGTTGCCAGAGATGGGGCATCGACCACCTCTCTGGGCAACGTGGGTTAATGTTTCACCACCCTCAGCATAAAAAAATTCTTCCTTAGATCTAGTCTAAATCTCCTCTCTTTTAATTTTAAAAAAATAAACCTTGTCCTGTAGCAACAGGACTTGCTAAAATGTCTGTCCCCATCTTCTTTCTTATAGGCCTCCTTAAGTACCGAAAGGCCAGAAGAAGGTCTCCCTGGAGCTTTCTCTTCTCCAGGCTGAAGAATCCCAACTCTCTCAGCCTGGCCTCACAGCAGAGGGGTTCCAGACCTCACATTACCGCTGTGGCCTCCTCTGGACCTTCTCCCATATAACGCATATTGCTATGTACTGGCATGTTCATAACTAGGCAGTTGGAGAAAAGATGTATGTGTGCATATGCAAAGATTAGAATGGCATCATGTGCCACGTATTCACCGCTGTAAACATCATATTTATGCGTTATTAATGCCAAGGCATCCAGATCATCATTTCATGTTGTGTATTCATATGTAGGTGAGTGTGGGTGGATAGATACACATATATGCTAAATACATATGCATGGACATGCATATATATGTAAAACTCTGTGAGTGTGTGAATATAAACGGATAGACAAATGTGTGGTGCAGAGGAGCGTTTAGGTGGAAGTTTAGATATCCAAAAAAGAAATATCTTTGTGCATCTAGATGTCAGATTGCCAGCAATCCTAGCATGTTTATAACAAATTGTTGGACTAGACTTTTAAAAGTCCCATCCATAGAATCATAGAATGGTTTGGGTTGGAAGAGATCTCAAAGTTTATCTATTTCCAACCCCCCCTGCCATGGCAGAAACACCTCCCACTAGACCAAGACGCTCAAGGCCCCGTCCAACCTGGCCTTGAACTCTTCCAGGGATGGAGCATCCATAACCCTCAGAGCAAAGAATTTCCTTCTAATTTCCAATCTAAATCTACCCTCTTCCAGCTTGAGCTTATAACCCCTTGTCCTATCACTATAGGCCTTCCAACCCAAAGCATGCAATGACTCTACGATTCTAAACCTTGCAGGCAGGATCACTTTCCTCCCCTGCCTTAGCAGACCGAAGTGTGTCCAGGTTCGCTGTGAACGAAGGCATCTGGAAGGCAGCGTGAGTGTGAGTGTGTGGCCTGTGTGACCAAGAGAAACAAATATTTGGATGCTGAGTGGTAATGAATAAATACGTGCCAGTGTTTACTCCACACCCCAGGGTGGGGCTGCCACTGAGGTTGATCGAGTGAGCCTCTTTCGTGTTTGTTTTGCCAGTGTCCTGGGTTTTTCCTGTGCTTTCCCAGCCTCTGGTGGGGTTTGGCTTGGGAGGTAGGTCATGTCAGACAAAGCTACTCCATGTAAGAAGAAAAGCTGCAGAGGTGGGCTGGAGACTGGCTGATCAGGGTGGTTTAATGAGCGCTGTGGGGAAAGGGGAAGCATCTCGCTAAACACAGAATGAGTCAAACTCACCTCTGGGGAAGGGAGAAGAAAACCTGATGCGGAGAAGAGGCGTTGAGGAGGCACTGTATGTGCGCTCAGTCACATCCTCTGCTGTTTACTCAAGCTGGAGGGATGTGAGCAGAAGTAAAACCTGATTTAGGTCACATATGCCTTTCTCTTTGCTCAGTGCTGGGAGTCAAAACATCCCTTGGGCAAGAGAAGGAGGAGACAAGAAGTGAGTGCATTGTCTGGGAGATCAGATAGGACTTGATGTACAGTCTTGGACTAGCAACGATGCCATTTCTCCCAGCTCCAGTGCTCCAAGCAGAGGGCGGGTTTTGCATCTCTCTATACAGTTTTTGGTTTTTGTGGACCTCATTACAGGCTAGTTTGGCTTATCTGAGACCTTATTTTCATAATCACACAGCTTTGCATAAGTAATGAACACTGTTCCCAGCATGTTCTATAAAGCAAGCACTAGCTGGCAAGAAATTTTCTCAGTTTATGCGCCCAAACAACGGGTATGGTTTGGTCCTTCACCTCTTCCCCTCCCACCCACACTACCTTCTCAGTGCACAGCCTCTGGGCTCTGCATAAAACCTTCTGGATCATTAATTCAGCATGGCAAGGGCCTGTCTACAGCTCCACATCCATGCAAGGCCTGGTGCCATATTGGCTGCATCTTGATCAGCCTCCAGGCATTGCCTTCATGACTTAATTGGCCTCACTTGTCATTTACTGACTTCAGGACTTGAGTTTCCCAAGGCACTTATGTACTTGAAGAAGTCAGAAAAAACAGGATGTTTGGCACCTCTGACATCCATCTGCTGAGCAAAGCCAGGAGGAGCTGTGCCAGGAGCCCCATTGCAGATAACCCAAAGCACCTGACACCCTTCTCATGCGATTTAGATGTGGAGCACCGGTAGGACCAAAGCTAGATCCAGCAATGCCTGTCTTCAGTCATCCAGGGCCAAGAGAGCAGTTCTGCCAGACCAGCAATTCAACTGAATTAACTGGAAGAAACCCTCTCATCAGGATGAGATGGATCATAAGATCAGTGCTGCTGGTTGCCTCTATTGGGACAACAGCAGAGAAGAAAAAAGGAGACTTCAAGCCCTGTGACCAAGAAACAGGAGAGCTGTCAAGCATCTCTCTGGCGGTAAATTAAACATAAGCTTTGCCTAAGCTGTGCAGCACACAGTAAGCACTGGAAATGGCTGTGACATGTGGTGACATCCTCCCCCTTGCTTCCCCTCTTCCCTCGTGCTCTCAGCTCCCATTCTGAGCAGCTGCTTCTCTCCTCCAAGCTTGCACCAGGCAAAGATGCAAATCTCAGTCACTTCTTCCACTCACCACATGTGAGAGGACTGCATTTACTGGCGGAAACTAACTACCCACAGCTTTAAATACCGCTGTACTCAAAGCCTCTCTCTGCCTCCAGAGTTTCTCCTTCAAGGGAGGAGCCAAACCCACATGCTTTCTACAGCCTTTATGAGAAACGGATGGACAAAATGCACCTGAAGTCAAACAGCTTTATTGCTGAGGCTGGCTTCTGCTAACTTTTTCCAACCTGGTGGAGAGTTAGGCAATGCAACGATGAAAGCCTGGTCATCAGCTGCAAAAGAAGCTGGAAACTTTGGCCAGCAGCAGCACTTGCCAGGCAAGGCACAGGTTGTAAATCAAAGCATCAGCACTAATAAATGCAATGTCAAGAAGCAAAGACTGGGTGAATATCCAGTTTGGACACCAGTTACATGTTCTCCTGTCTTTTGTGACTCCACTGGTCCAACATGCACCTTATTAGATAACATTACTTCTGCTGCAATCCTCTAATTCCAGCAGATCCTAAATGAGAAGGTAGTGACCAGAGTCGTGTGAGAGCTCAAGGTTGATGTGCCCCGTGGGAATGCTGTTTGCACATAAATGCTTAATGCCAGGCCTCAGAATTGCAGAAAATCCATAACTGGAACCAGGGAGGAGGAAGGGAGATGCAGGCTCTGGAAGCCAGGGAGGACGTGTTTCCACCTTGGCTTTCTTTTGGTAGACTTATTGGCTGTGTCTGAAAGCAGAATGGACTTCATGTCTAAACCCTGGGTTTTGATGTCTTCCCCATACAGGTTCATCAGTCAGCCAAACTACTGGAAATCCAGGTGGGTACGTAATGCTTGCTGGAGGATGTAACAAATTTATCCTTCCAAGCATTAGCGAAGTATCTGGGGATTGCAGAAGATGAGAAATGAGACAATTTACCACTTCTTTTCCCAGACCCTTCCTGGACAAAGTAACCAAATAGAGAGTTTGGACTCCAATAGAATTATACTGAGTCCTCCATGAAGAACCAGATCCCTCTCCAACCTCATAGCTACCAAGATGCACAGATAAGCCTGTGCAACTCCCAGACTTAGATACTGGTAACAAAGACAAAAATAATAAAACTGGTAGTAATAATAATAATTTTTTTCCATCCATCAAGGCACAGATCTGCCTTGGGGTGATTGACATACACACAGGCTCGGGGACCAGCACAGCAGGGTGATGGCCTCCAACAGAGAGGTCCTCCATGGAGCTGTGCAAAATGCTAGCCAGGGAACAGCGCAACTCACCTGCCCTCCCAGCTAACCAGAGCTGCTATGCAGCTGAGGGTGAAACCATCTTCTGCCTCTGCCCCAAAACCCTGCAAAACAGGCGGTTTCTCACAGCTCCCCCCTTCTACATGCAAGCAGTGGGGACACGGCCGTTGGGATGGAGTTTCGCTTTGAGTATTGGGACTTCCCCAGGGCTGCGCATGTCATGGCCATGGTGTGCATCAAGCTCACACGGCCACCTCTCTGCTCCTCACCCAGCTGCTCCCAATCTTATCTAGTGCATGGAAAGTCATTGGCCTCCAAGCAACACGCTGCTACCCTCAGCTGTGTTCACAGACCCCATAGGTATAACCCACGTAATCCTGCAGTTCATGGACTGCATCTGTAGTCAAGGTCTTGCTCAGTATGCCTCAGCACAAGAAAGGCATGGACCTTTTGGAGTGTGTCCAGAAAAGGCCACAAAAAAAGATCTGAGGGCTGAAGCACCTCTGCTGTGAGGCCAGGCTGAGAGAGTTGGGGTTTTTCAGCCTGGAGAAGAGAAGGCTCTGGGGAGACCTTCTTGTGGCCTTTCAGTACTGAAAGGGGGCCTGTCAGAAAGCTGGGGACAGACTTTTTAGCAGGGCCTGTTGTGATAGGACAAGGGGTGATCGTTTTAAACAAAAGTAGGGAGATCTAGACTATATCTAAGGAAGAAACCTTTTACACTGAGAGCCTGGCCCAGGTTGCCCAGAGATGTGGTCAATGCCCCATCCCTGGAAACCTTCCAGGTGAGGTTGGCTGGGGCTCCAAGCAACCTGCTCTAGTTGAAGATGTCCCTGCTCACTGAAGGCAGCTTGGACTTCCAACTCAAAGCATTCCATGAAATAGGGAAGTAATTTTAGCACTCTGATTTATTTTGGAGAGTCCATTTGGACAGAAGAACTGCCCAGCTGATGTGCATTCCGAAGCTGGGTGGTGAGTATAGTGTGGCTGCATCCACAAGCCATCCCTGAGCCATGCCATCCCCTGCACCCATCACCCACGGGTCCCAGTTAGCCCAGGCTGACACCACACCGGGGAACACCCCAAAACACCACTGATGGTCACAGTCTCGACTCCAGCCCTTGCCCTGACCCTGTTGCTTTGCCAGTAAAAACATAGCCTGCCATGTAGCTGCAGAAAGCTTCCATTTTTGACAAACCAGCGGTTTCAACTAGAAAAAAAAGGCTTACCCAGAAGAATGCTGCCTGGCTTTGCCTGCATTCCCAGCCTTACTTAAACGTAGCTGATTTCTCCCAGCAGCCCCAGTCCCTGCCATGCTCCCTGCCTGCCCAGATGAGCTCCTACAGACAGCACAGCTGTAAATAATCCCAGCCAGCATAAGGAACAACCTCCTTGACAGCTTTATTTTCTGCAGGCATGACCAATCCACAGTGATTTAATTTGCTCTTTCTGCCTATTTCCTTTGGTCCCTTGATTAATTACTTGAAAGAAGATGCTACTGGATTTCCACCCCGGAGTATCTCTGGCTTGCAATCAAATGCTTCAGTGTTGTGCTTTGCCTCATCTGCTGCAAGCGGAGGTGATGATAACCCAGAGTGGCTCAGTTGCAGCTAATGGGATCTGTCTAAAACATATCCAGTTCAACAAAGGGAACAAGACCTGATTCTGCAATAGCTATCAGGACCATTTCCGTTGGTGGATTTATTCCTAAGCCCTTGCAGCACATGGTTACTCATCAAGAGGTATCTTGACCTCTGGCATTTGTGTACTGAAGAATTCAATTTGATTGTGAGCTAGGGTGGATCTCCCACACAGCCTGGCTTTGAACATCTTCCTATGAAACTGGACCCAAGCAGCTCCCAGCAATGGGTCCCCACAGATGTTTATCTCAAATCACCTCTTCAAAACAATAGAGGGATGTAGCAGCTGCTTAGTATCTCCTCTGACCTTTGCACAGGGGCAGATGCAGCCCCTTTGAAGCAGAGGGCAAATTTACTTGTGCTTGTTAGCACTTTAAATACCAGCTTCCTGCACAGTATGTATTTAATAGTTACTGCTTTTATCTCTTTTTGCACTGATGGCTTTAGTTTTAGGTAGTTCTGCAAGGAGCAGGAACTTGGACTTGATGATCCTTATGGGTCTCTTCCAACCTGAGGCATTCTATGATTATATAATTCTATGACTTTGATCCATAACCTGCAAGAGATGCACAGACTGGAGAACTCCTGTTATCCCACAGCCAGTGGATGGGCTGAACATGATGATTGTGAGGTGTCCTACCTCCACCTCTCCTATAAAGAAAGGATGAGAGTGTTGGGGTTGTTCAGTCTAGAGAAGATAAGATTCCAGGGAGACCTTATGGTGGCCTTCTAGTACTTAAAGGGAGCTTATAAGGAAGATGGGGACAGACTTTTAGCAGGGCCTCTTGCAACAGGAGAAGGTGTGATGGTTTTAAACTAAAAAAAAATGAGAGATTTTAGACTAGATCTAAGGAAGAAATTTTTTTATGTTGAGGGTAGTGAAACACTGGCCCAGGTTGCCCAGAGATGTGGTCGATGGCTCACCCTGGAACCATTCCATGTCAGGTTGGCCGGGGCTCTGAGCAACCTGCTCTAGCTGCAGCTGTCCTTGCTCAGTGCAGGGGCACTGGACTAGATGACCTTTTAAGGCCCTTTCCAACCCAAACCATTCTATGATTGTATGATCATGCTTTACAAAAACCCTGGCTGTGCCAAAGACAAGCCATGAAGCCCAGTCTTCTCTCCCAGACCAGCAGAAAACCGAACCAGTGCAACCACAAAGGGAAACACTGCACAATGCATTGTACTGACAGTGGAAAATATCAGGAGGGTTCAGATTCCCAGGTTCTGTGTGTGGAGAGGTAAAAAAGGCCTCCCAAAGAAGCTGCAAAACTCACATTACAGGCTCAGACACACAGCAAAGCTGTCAAAATGGTGGCCCATCAGCCAAAGCCCAGCTGCCTGACACGTGGATGGTCTCACCCCGTGGCAGACAGGCAATTGCCCAGCTTAACTTGACCCTCACCGCACCACTGTCTCAGCCTCTCTGCAGGCAAATCTGCTTCACAGCCATGGCAAAAAGGCTTCCAGGGCTGGCTGACACTCTTGCAGCCTTTAATCTGCTGCAGTCCTGTCCTTCCTGGCCCTCAGAGCAGCCTTATAAACACACAGACAGCAGCAGCTTTGCTAGGAGCAGCTTCAAGAGGGAGCCACAGACGTGCTCAGATCAGCTTAGCAGCTAAGGAAGGTCATTAATATCCGAGTTAAAACCAGTGAGGGCACAAAGGTGGGCCTATCTCTCCCAACCGTCCTCTCTGTCTGGGGCTTTGCTGGCCATCCAGCTCATGCAGCTTCCAAGATTATTTCAAGAGATGATAGTGAGATGCTAGAGACACCACACTGAGACATATCTTCATTCCCAAGCCCGTAGCTCCTCTGTGCTGGGTCTCCCAGGAGGTGCCTGGAGGTGGCCTGTTGTGTGGGGGAGGTGGGCGTCCAGCCTTGTGAAAGATAAGGGCAATGAAACCCCCTATTTCATCCTTCATGAGTAATGAAGGGCCATCTCCCATTCTCTCATCAACGGTGCTTCTTCTCCAGCATTACTGCAAGCTAATACAGTGCAGCGTTTTCAAAAAAAATGAATGCTTTGTCAGATAAAGCCAACACTTTGTTTAAAACATCTTCAGCAAAACAGGGGAAATGATATGTTGGTTCATGGAGTCAAAAGGATCTTTTGAAAATATTGATTTCAATCCCATTTGGACAGGAAGATATTTTTATTTGCTTTTAAAATGGAAGATATCTGGTGAGCCGAAAGCCTTGGTTTTTCAGCCAGCTTTAACCATGAGTCTCACCAACCCTTTATTACAACTCTTCTGACTTAATCCACTCTCCTCCCTGTCCCATCTGTCTCCAGAGTTTGATGACTCCTGCAAGTGATTTTATGTAACGGATGCAGGTGGACATCTACCACCTCTGCCACAGACCCAGTCACAGGCAACATTGTGCCAGAAGAAGCAGCTGGAAATTAGTCTCTGTGCAATGGCCATGCTCAGAAATACTCACTCTAAGCCTGCATGCTGGTTTAGCAAGTCTGGAAAGTCATCCTAGTCATTATCACAAATTAATTACAGTGAATATTAGTGCTGGTGAATATTGTGGTGAATATTATTTCATTGTGCCTTGCTTATACAGCACCCAGTCCCTGCTGGGTAATTCAGAGCCAAGTAAGACAAGAGCTTCCCTGCCCCAAGTAGCTTCTAAAAGGTGGGTTCATCCACACCAATGGGCCTGTAATGGTGCAAAAATGTTGCTGAGAACATGCTCAAATAGATTATGTCCTCTTAGGAAGAACATACTAAAAAGATCAAAGTGGTGGCTAGAAAGGTACAGGGATTTTATGGCAGTGACTCTGATACAGTAGATGGGTACATCTCAGGTAGAAAAGGCAACCTCTTTCTCCAAGAACCTGCCCTGGGAATGACTCCTAGGTGTTTTCTTTCACCTTTCCCCACTAGGTTAAAGCCACCAGTGCAGACCCAAGAAAACCTGACATCTAATGCTTGTACCCATACAGCCAAAACTGGGCATGGGAAGCTGCTGGTGGTGGTTGAGCAATTACAAAGCAGGTTAATGAGTAGGGTGTCTGTAGTCTACTAAAAGATAAAAGGTGGCCTTGGTGTACTGCACAAGGAAGACAGGCTCAGGAGATGCCTAGCAAATACAGAGCAAGGAGTGAACACGTGCCGCTGCAAATGCCTCATGAAAGATGAAGGATGGGGCAATTCGAAGAGTGAGGTGGATGCGTGGCAGGAGAGCACGTCTGCCACTTGTCACAGGTGAATCAAGGCCGGGCAGAGGGAAGAGTGAGTGAGTCAGGGCACCTGGTTGATAGGGTGGTGTCACCCATCAGAGCAGGTGGTATTAATTACATCTGGAAGGTAAAAGAGCAGCCCTTGAAAGAGCCAGAGTCAGTCACAGTCCTTACAGCATCACCAGTGGGAGAGCCAGGAAGGTAATCTGATGTTAACACTTGTACCATCACCTTGAAATCTAGGTCGATGGTATGATTTGCCTGTAGAGACACTCACCAGGACAGTGTGCTTGCAGCATGGAGTGGATGAGGTGACCAGGCACCCGTATGAGAGCTACAGCTTTGTTTCCCTCCTTTCTTATCAGTGCCCTGGAGTAATGAGTGGTTAGAGATGGACCAAGAACCAGAGAAAACACATGATGATATTTGCTTCTCTGTGCTGCCAAAGGAGGACATCAGTATTTTTAGGTAAACCCCACCGCCCCTAAGCCAATACACACCCCTCTAGCCAGAAGGCCTTCTCCTTTCTTCACCAAGAAAAGGCAGCTCTGCCCACAGGTTGGCATCCAGCTTTGGTGGAGACATCCAATGCCAGCTAACGCAGGCTCTCCAGTCTGGTTTGGATGACATTTATCAAAATGCTGGGTTTTCTTTCTGCTGATGCTGAGTCAGTCATTTTGGTGGACAAAGGCAGCAAAAGGCAAGACCCAGCTCTAGAAATACCTCCTCATAATGACCAAAATCACAGCTTAATTGTGGGGTTTGAGCTGCAACTTGAAATATCTGGATTTGGGGCTGTGCTCATTCTTAATCTGCCCTCCACCATGATAATTATTTGTTAGGTCTTAATTACTGTTTCTCTTTGTAGCTCCAGTTCAGCCATGCTTTTCGGTCACAGCCTCTGCTGCTATCCACTTTTCTAACTTCTGCACCAGGCCACCCGTTGGTAGAAGTTTTTGCCAACATCATTTTCAGTACAAGATGATACATCTTGTGGTAGTGAAGGCCAAAAGAGGTTTGCTGAGTATCTGACTAGCAGCAGATGCAATAAGAGTTTGTGTCTGGTACTAGAGGGAGAAGCAATTCACAAAGCCTGGGTGATCCCAAATGTTGTCTCCTCACCACCCTTTCAGATCAGGCTAACTCTGAATCTTAGATCGCCAAGAAATTATCACTCACTTTGCCAACAAGTTGGCTGGACAGATGCATCAGTTGCATTTTGTCCGGTTTCTCATGAAGCTCACCAGACTCAGTAACTTTGTCATGGTCTTATCGGGTTTCAGATTAGATTTCCCTTAGGACTGTGGGAGATAACATTCAAGAAGACCTTTCAAGGCATTTAGCTCATTGTTAGTTGGTCTGGAGCTGCCGGGTCCTCAGGGGATAGCAGTGGCTCATGAAGGAAGAGGCTACCAGGAGATCTGAGGCCTGGCAACACTCAGTACACCATCGACCAATTTCTTTGTATTCTGCTGCTCTGTGGACTATCTCATGTTGACGGTGTTGGCCATTGCATCAGACCACAAGGAAAGCACAGAGCAAACCTTACAATGAAGATTTCTCAGGGCACAGATCCCAGTTTGGCCCCAGTGGCAGCAAGGACTGGCTTCCCCACATGTCCTCCCCAGACCAGGCACAGGTCCTGGGCATGGACCACAGAGCAGGACAGAAGATCAGCAGGATGCAGCAGGGCACTTTCATGGGGAACAGGAGACATGAAGCCAACTTAGTGCATGTAGGCATTGTACCTGTGTTTCATGGGTACGTCAACCACTTTGGTATTGACTCATATCACTATTCCTGTCCACACGATGTCATTTTTTTCTAACATTGCTGACAACTAGATTCAGTTTCAATTCCCTTTTTCTAACCACTCCTTTCCCAGAAGCATTCCCAGCAGAAGCCAAGTGATCAGACCTTTAAGGTCTCCCCTGAGTCCTGCCACAGCTGTGGAGAACCAAAGCCCTGCAAACAGCAGCCATATCATCCACGGTGAGCAGGTCACACCCCAAAAGGAAAGAAATTGGAAAGGAAAAGCACAAGGCTGGAGAAACAACACAACATGATTTTTAAAGTCACTTGTTGTCAGGAAAAAAAAAAAAAAAGCCCTCTGTGAGTTTATCCAGGATGTTGCAAGGGGCTGTCACAAGCTATATGTCACTAGTCAGCTATTTCTGAGCAGCAGCTCAAAGGCAGAAGTGTTCCCAAATGGCTCTGATGACTGCTCCTCATTGCTGCACAGGGTGGGAATCAGGGCTGGAAGGATTCTCTGCAGTGGTCAGGAGGGTAACGGAGGCGCTGCAGATGGAGGTTTCTCCAGCAGGACCAACTCAACAGGGCTTAGGAGCACCTGAGCACGTCCAGCTGCGGACTGGATGGCTGTTGCTGGCAGCATGACTATGGTTGTCCCCTTTCTTTCCTTCCAGATGAGTCCTCTTCTACTTGATCTTCTAAATTCAGAGAGTTTTTAAAAAACATTCAAAGTCTGTGGTGTCTTTGGAAAGAGCAAGACTTAGGGTTGGTCTCTTTTCCTAAGTAACCAGTGATGGGACAAGAGGAAAAATTTCTTCACCAAAAGGCTCATTAAGCCCTGGACCAGGCTGCCCAGGGAAGCGGTAGAGTCCCCATCCCTGGAGGGATTTAAAAGCCATGTAGATGTGGTGCTGAGGCACATGGTTTAGTGATGGACTTGATAGAGTTAGGATAAAGGTTGGACTTGATGCTCTTAAAGGTCTTTTCCAACCTAAATGATTCTATATTTCTACATGGTAGGTCTTCCCATCTACTGCTGGTGGGATGTTGCCTGGTGAAAAGCCAAGGCATATAAGGCTGGTGGTGGAAGAGGCTCTCAGTGCCATGGTGGGTAGGCGGGAAGAAGGGGAGCCAGCAGCTAGTGTTGACTCCCTTGAGCTGAAGGATGGAACCATTGTAGGACCCTTCTGCACATGACTGGGGAAGCCAGCAGAGATGTGCGATGCCAAGGCCAGGGGAGCCCTCAGTGGGCAGGGGTGGGGTGGGAGAGGAAGGGTTTAGGCTCCACAACAGGAGGGTTTTATTGGGGGTGCGAAATTGCCAGAAGCAAGTTGCACCCCTCACAGACCCACACAAAGCCTGATGGGAACGGGCTGTTTCACACCCAAGGAATGGGCAGCTCGAGGAAAGGAACCTGGTGCTGCCCCATCACACCCCTCAGCCTCCGAGAAGAAGACGCAGACGCACACATGAGCATGGGTCAAATATTCATGTCCATGCAGCCTTCCCTTAGCCATGAATGAAGCCCAGGCTCTGAGCCCACCCTGGGGATGGGGAAGGGACCCCAACATCTAGCAGAATTCATGGAGCAGCAAGACTGGGATTTAAACACGCCTATGACAGCTGCAAAATAATTTTTTCCATATTTCAGTCTAAATAAGTGCCTTCTGAGGACCCCTCCGATCCCATGACGTGATGGCAGTCACTCCCCAGCCGGAGGCAGGTGAGCCGGGTGCCGGCCGCGCTTCATCCAACATGTTGCATTGTAAAGGTTCGCCCGTGGTTTATTTAATCCCTTGCACGTATCAGACACATTCCTGAGCCATCAATCAGAGCTGAGTCAGCCAGCGTGACTGGTCTGCCCTTTTTTATTTTTTTTTTTTTAGCAATCACAAGTTCTCCAGCCTTGT
>JAVSBS010012815.1:0-22669 GCA_033124195.1 Coracias cyanogaster | reverse complement strand
CGCCGCCCCCCTCCCTAGCCCGGCCGCGCAGTCCGGAAAGGGTGGCCAGAAGGGACTGAAGGAACTTTGCCGCACCCAGGCTCTGGCCGGGGCGCGGATTAAGCGGCAGGAAGTCACCTGCGGCCGCTTGGGTTTGCCCCCGGCAGGGGGGGACAAGGAGTTCTGTACGTACCCGCGGGCCACTTTTGAGGACCCTGACGGGCCGTATCCAGCCCGCGGGCCGTAGTTTGAGGACCCCTGCCCTACATCTACTTTTACCTGGGCAGTCAAGTCGGCAAAAAAGACAGTTTGAAAATGGATGCTTAGTGGCTGGCAGGCATCTGCAATTTTGAAATGTCAGTTGTGGAAATGAGACTTCTTTTGACATCACTGCAACTCAAGACTTTCGCTCTTTGAAACCAATAGATTGGCCACTGTTAACATTACTCTGTACCAATTCAGAAGCTGTTACCTTATGTTTTTGAATATACAGTGATGCTGGTTTTTCTGGTCTGCCACAGCACAAGCAACATATTGCCCAGTACTGACAGAGACAAAGAAACACAAGGAGGGGTTTGTTTTGTTTTAAACTATTGTAAAATAAGGCATTCAGATTCAAGTCAGTAATTTAAATATCTCATCGGTTAAAAGCAGTGCCCAAATTAGGTGGAAAAAAGAAACAACATCCACAGCAAGTCTTCTGAATCATCCACTCAGATCAACAGGACGGAAGGAGCAGTCAAATATTTTGACAGTTGCTCTCTCACATCCGGATATTCAGCAAGATTTGTGACACAAGTAAGCTGGCATCATTTAAGTAGTAAGACTCAAAAAAAGCCAAAAAACCTATTATTATTGTTATAAAGCTATGACATTTAAAATAGAACACAAAGTTAATTATATATGCATAAGCTTAAAACCATAAAACTACACTTAGTGCACCATAACCATATGAAAAGTCAAGACAAGAACTATACAGGCTACTCATATAGAATCTACATTCCGAAGTAAAAAAAAAAAGGTACTTCTTTTTCCCTCTTTTTTTTTTAGTTCATTTCCATAGAAACCTAGATAATATTAAGATCAGCATTCAGTGACAACTCAAAAGTTCCAAGAAATAAATTTTAATGCAAGCTTATTCTGAGTTGGTGAACTATTTTGCCTCACAGCTCTTAATTCTTTCATTAAAATATTTTCAACAAGAAATAAAACTGTCTAAAAGAACAGCAGCAAACTTGGTGTTAAAAAAATCCAAACAAACAAAACACAAAACCCCCACCAAACACAAAAAAATCCAAACAACTAAGTGTCATCTAACTATGAAATGAAGGGGGTAGGTGCAGAGGGGCTGCGTACATACCTTACTAGGAATCCGAAAGCTTTCAATAGGACTGAGATCATGAACACTCTCCTGAGGACTTCTTAGACCCTTGAAAAGAATGTTAATAATCAGTTAAGATTGACTTCATTATGTGTCTTGCAATCAAACTGCACAAGTCTTATCTGGTGTTGAACGTATACCTACAAGTCCTTCTACACATTACGCTGACATGAGGCTGACAGGCTAAGACCTTACTCTATAAACACTTAAGCAAGACCACCAGTGTACTAATTATGCTCCTCAAACATTTAAGCACTTCCAGCTTTACGCTGCAATATGTACCTTTTCAGTACAGTTCACTAACATTCCCTTCATAAAGTTCACTTATAACGTCCTCTCAACTTCCAGAGGTTATTTTAAATTTAAAATGCACATGTATGTAACATGCCTCATTCTACTAACTTTATGGTTTAGCAGAATCAAATAATTGAATTCAAGTTAAGTGCCACCTACTCCGTAGAAAAATTAATTATTTTTTTCGTGATGGCATATTTGTCTATTTACCGTATAACACTATGAGGACTGGTTTTCCTTATGCATAACTAAACTGCAAAAGATGCATAATCCACATTAGCTGCTTTATATAATTATTATTCTTTAAAACACATAGAGCCACATAAATAGAATATGCTCCAGCAGACTGAGGCTTTGCACAGGAAGCATCAATTAACTAGCTGAGTATGTATTTGCTGAACATCCAACACATTCACAATTTTATGAAGCAATACCACAAAACATGCTGCTTAGCACATTTTCTGCCAGCTCCCTAGGCAGATGTGAATCTAAACATTCAAGTTTCAGATATGGTTCTGATTCCAGCTTCCCTTGAGGTTTCATGGTGTTCATATCAGCCACGAGTTTCAGGCAGATTTCCCTCCTAGTTTAGCGGTTGATGCTAACAGTAGTGTTTCCAAATCCCTTTCAAGCCTGGGGTATCTACACCTTCTTTGAAACAAAAGGGCCTATGCAATTACTATGAAAGTTCATGATGAGAAAAGTTTGTGTTTATTCTTTGAAACTGACTAAAGTGTTTTACAAGTTCACCACTTTTGTAGCAACTACATTGTGCAATTGTTTCATCTACCTTGGATGCAAAACCTCTTCATTTTGGATTTGATTCTCAGATTTCCTTGCACATCATTTCAAAACATCCTCCCCTTCCAGTTACCACCACCAAAGGTGACTCACCTCTATGCATCGGAAATGCAAGGTAACCAACAACCAAAGCAACTGCTGCAGTTTCTCATACTGCACATGAAATCTTCCACACATCCTCTCAAAAAATCTGCAGTACTAGCAGTTTATCCTCAGAAGCAGTAAAAAGTTTTATTTATCAAATGCTAAATGGAACTCAATCCTTCCAAAAGGCTGAAAATTGTGTAAATTGTATCATTTTCAGACCACAACATTTCCACACTGGGCAGTCTTCCCACAACTCTTAGTCAAGCTGAAAACTGCTTGTTTACCCCTATGGTGAAGGGGAGCAGAACATTATTTTGGAAATTCAGCTTCCATACAGTGTCAATTTTAAAGCCCTGTCTCCTGCGTAAGCATCACAACTCAGAAGACATTGTTTAGAAAAAAATAGAAAGTTCAGTTTCTGACCTTCCCATAATTTTCTACAACTATCTAGAAGATTCAACACGGTAGGTGACTCAAATGATTTTTTTAAGTTCTCAAATTTAGATACCCAGGCAAATAGGCTTCATTTTAGAGGTATTTCATATGCATGAATGACTTGAATGCTCTAGTAACACATTCCTTTAAAAAGGCTCACAACCTTAGAAATACTGATCCAAACCCAGACTGGATCTACAAAATCCTAGAGAGAACGGTACAAAGAAGTGGGCTAACAGAAACACCTGAAGTACTCCAGCACACATTCAATATGTGCCCACCCAAATACTTCCAGCACCTCCACAGCCTTCCCTCCCTCCCGATCAAAAGCCTTTGCTATCAGACAAAGCCACGTTATGGTACCACAGCCCAGAGCTCCAAAATGATACGTGGAGAAAGGAAACTGGCACAGACCAGTCGTGTCATCTCTAACTTTGTGATCGCAGAAGCTACACGCTGGCACCTGTGCACGCTTCCATTTTCTGATTTAAAGAGCAAAAAAAAAGCTGGATGCAGGCGTACGGAGAGCTAAGGCGCACCGAGACTCCCCGCTCCCCACAAGCAGGCCCGAGGGCGATGTCCGCAGCCCCGAGGCCCATCGGGGAGCCCGGCACGGCCGCCCCCGCCTGCCACGGCCTCGCCCGCCCCCGCCGTGGGCCCTGGCGCAGTGTCCCCGGGGAGAGCCTGGACGCCCCCGCGGCGGGGTCTCGCTGCCCGCCCGACCCAAGCCGCTCACCTGACGGGTCATTAGCGACTTGATCTTCTGCATGATGGCGATGGCACCGTCACCGCCGCCCCGACAGCGCTCAGCAGCCCCGCGCGGCCGCGGGCCCCGGCCCTGAGGGGCACGGGGCAGCCATGTTGGGCGCCACCTGACAGCGCCCGCCCGCGGCTCCCTGGGACCGGTAGTCCTGGGGCGGCTGCGCCCAACTACAGCCCCCGTCAGCACGGCCGGGAGGGCGGGTATCCGAGAAGGGAGCGGGGTGGGGCGGCCTCTTCCGCCGCGCCGCGCCCGGCCGCGCTCTGCGAGGCGCGGGGGCGGCCGCGCCGGGGCCGCCGAGAGGGGGAGCCGAGCGGGCCGGGCATGGGCCGTTCCCGGGGAGCTGGGAGCCAGGAGCCAGCCGCTGAGGGAGGCGCCTCCGCTCGGCGGGACAGAACTGGGCCGCGGAGCAGGAAAGGCTCCGTGTGGCGGGACGGCGGCTCCGGCGCGGCTCTGGCAGCTCGGCGGGGCGGTACAAGGAGCTCGTACTTTAGCAGCCTGCTGTTAGAATGCGCTGCGAAACCCGCGTCGCCAAAACCCGTGCTTGGCCTTGTCCTCTTCCGTGCGTTTATATCCACGAAGGCCTCGACTGGCACTGGTGGCCCAGCAGGCCGAGGGTCCCTGGAGGATGTTGAACATTGAGGTTCGCTTGTTTAGACATAGAAGGCAGGTGTCTAAGAAGACAAAACAAGTCTATCTGAAAGGCAGGCTAGCTAGAACATACATTTGGATAATGACCATTTTCTGTTTGCCTCGGATTGTTTCCAGTGTTTGTGGTTTTCCAGTGCACAAGTATGTTGGGCTGTTCACAGGTGATGCAGTTTTGCATCACCAAAGCAGGCTTGTGTGTCTCTGTACTTCGGTTGTATAGATCTCAACAGCAACAACAAAAACGCTGATAACTTTTAAAATCTTGTTTACATCGATACTGAAAAAGGAATAATTTATCCTATAATCTGTGCTTAACTAGAAATTCGATTCAATAATAAGGCTACCTGCACATCCACTGCAGCATAGCTGTACCTATAGAAAAGCTTGTCTTTCAGAGTTACCGGAGTCTGTGCATAGATCAGCCCAGCATGTTTTCTAATCCCGTTATTATTTAGCTCCCCAGCTGGCCAATAACTTCCTGCAAGGTATGACAGGTAAATGCAGGCATGCTGCTCTCTGAACCGACAGTGTGACAAAGGGAAGTTGGGACCAGTGGTCTCTTCCTTGCATTCTTTAGCAAGAATTCATTATTTCTGGCTAGCACTGGGAATATAATCCATAGTTCCTTCTGTGGAAAACCTCTAACAAGTTTAGTGCATAACGAAGTTGCTTGTTAGTAGTAAAATAACTAAAACTTGCAGAAATAAGAGTATCAGAATGTTACTGCTACATATAAAGTTGTTGCTTTTACTAAAAAGAAATGTGTGAGCATTGAATAAATGCCATTTAACAACCAGCATAAGCTAGAGTTCTATAGAAAAAATAACGTTCATTTTTAGCATCCAGGTTGTGTAAGTTACTCCGTGTAAAAAATTGCAGCATATTAATGAGCATATCCAAGTGCTGGAAACAAGGGGACACCCTGGAAAAACGTGACTTTGCTAATTTGTTCTCTATTCTTCATTTTCTTTGCCCACACGGGGCATATAAAACACCAGCACAGACTTTACGCCAGTGTGAAAGCTCCCATTCATTTCAGTCAGAAATTAATTGGAACCTGTGACCAGTATCTTACTACATGCTCAAACCAAGTAGGTAATAATTTCTAATTCAGGCTTTATAGATAGGGTTGCAGTTTGAAGTATCTAGCCTACCGCTAAGTGGATTAAGCAGGTTATAGACAGCAGCATTCAGGAGAGACAGGACAGTGGACTTGGGAAGCCTGTGGGAATACCCAAAATACCCTCTTCATCTCCTGGCTCATGTCAGGTGATGGCATTATTTCTGGTGGGACCACTTTTTGTTAACCTGAAACAACCCTCGTGTTTCTTATATTTGATGTATGGAGCTGCTAGGAATTCTGGAAGAATCTGAGTATTTTCACCTCCCTTAGGTAAAAATGGAGTGTTCAGTCCTTCTGGTGAGAGCTTAGCACCTTGCAGGAGCCTTGCAGTGAGGGGGAGGCAATTCCTTGCTACCCGTCCCTCCTGCACAAGGCAGAAACAGTCTCACCTAATATTTATTAACCCGTAATAGTCTGCATAAGTACTGTACAGTGAAAACTGTACAGACAAACTGTATAGTGTGGTTTTTTGTGGATAAACCATACCAGTCAATCCAAATATTTGCTGTTGCAAACTGTTCCTGCACATGCAGCTGTGGGAGGTTGCCTGGTTTGCCGCTGATTAGATTTGTACAGTGAGTGACAGCCTTGGAGAAAAGCCAAATCATACATTAATACTAGTATTAATTAAACTGATGTAAGTTAATGCAGAATAAACAGTAATCAGCAGCCAACTCAACAACTGTAGATGGCTGTCCGCTCTGGCCCCAGGATTCTTTGTTAGACACTTCACGTTACATGGTGTTTAGAGAAGGGGGAAAAGCATGAACACCAAGTTATGCTTGTGTTGAGGAAAAAAATGCAGAAAAGTTAATGGGCTCATAAGTGCTAGAAGAAAATTTAAGCAAGGCTCTTGCTCTTCATATTTTTTGTAACAGAAAAGGAGAGGCTGTCACTGAAAAAGATCTGAAAAAACTCTTCTGAATATTACTTTGAAATAAGCAGAACCATCTAGCAGCACGGTATTTTTAATGAAACTTTAACTAAAGGATACTAATACCTATGTAACCTGTATGTTGAGTGCGTTCACTCATTTTTATTAATTGAATGTACTTTGTCTTCTGTGCCTCATTTATTATATTCTGTGTCATATTTGCTGTGACTGCTGGGGAAGGGTTATGATAAAGTCGATAAAGTCAGAGGCAATGAAGATGGGCGCTCATCTACCAGGTGCTCCACTCCCTTTGTTCTTTGTATACACATATTCAAATCACATAAGGCAGGGGACAGGATAGGGCCTGTTAACTCATTGCTGATTTCCCTAGCAAATAAACCAGCAGCTGCAGGTCCAAGCCCTGGCTGAGCACTGAGAAGAAGGTGGGATTTGTTTGAGGCAGGATGCTTTCATGGAGCCCTTTAGCCAACTTCTTTTGGGACCTGCAGTGCAAAATATATTTTCTGCTTGTAGGTAAGAAACAGTATGAATTATATTTGATTATCACTGTGGAAATATGAATAAGCTTTATACTTCTAAACTTAAAGTTGCTTCTGTTGTATTGTCAGATGTTTTATTTTACGAAGGTAGCCTAGGAGCTTTTAATCATCATCACCCCGTTTTGTGAGTAGAGCTAGAAACCTCTAGCAATTGACAAAAATTATCACTATACATTATCTGTAAATAAAACATGGGCATTAATTACATATGTATTGTCACATTTTATTAAGTAATATATACATTGTGCGTTCTTTTTAACATGGCTGGATAGATTCTGAGCCAAAGTTTATACAGAAGCTCTTACACATCTCCTTTAAAATGTATCATGTTGAGACAGTGCTGATACATTATTTTTCAGTTTATTATGATGCCTTAAAATTAATGGTGAAAATTTATCGGTAATTGATAAGAAACCGATACTCTATACATTTTAACAGGAATATCCTGAGATCAAACGTTAGATAAACTTGGATTTCTACAAACTCTCATAGTTCACTTTTTCTGTATGTATTTGTTTTCCTAAATATTGACAGAGGGAATATATACACAAATGTAGTGCATCCTCTACTCATTCATGGGTAAGAACACTTTTTCTTTTATCTTCTTTGTGAACTCCGCATACTATCACCTAGCTTCCTTGATTTTAAGCTAAATGCTTCACCAAAAGTTTAAGCTTCCTACAATTGCAATTTTATATGAAGTTTACCAGATTTCTTTCTTAAAAATGAAACCACCTTTCGATTAAAAAAATACAGTGAATATTCACTTTATCCACATTTCAACTTCGTTCAACATTTTTTATTAAAATCCTACAAGAGACCCTGGTATGCAAGCGGAGGGCTTTATTGCACACAGTTGTTCACCAGGAAGTCTCACTGTATACTCTTACTCAGAGATATGTGTTTCCTAGTATGGCAAATGTGCAGCTTGTACTTTACATCATGACAAGGATCAGATGCACAGGGGGCGTGACACAAAGCCCACCAAAGACCTCAACCTCAGAGGCACTTGTTCTTGGGGAAAAATCCACAAAAGGAGAAGAGTATGCCTGAGTCTCTGCTGCTCTAACTGCAGGGTATAGGAATTGCAGATCTCCTCAGCCATTGTATCTCTTTTTTCATAAATGAACATATTTGCAGAAAGTGTAAAAGCTATTGCCGCTGATCTGATGACGTTTTACTCCCAAGTTCAGGGTTTTTGGAGAGCAGAAGAGCTGAATGAATACCCTGGTGAAAAGCAGCTGAGAATCCAAACTCTCTTTGACAAGGAGATGTGCATGTTAAATTCAGAGAATGATAAAACCTTGCTAAGCTGGTTTCAGTTTATGCCATAAACTCAAAAGTTATGTCATAGATTTTGATTTAAACTAAAGCTGCAGCCCTTGTTTTATGTCAACAACGATTCTGTTGTGCTTGCTAATACTGATGATAATAAAGTGAGATGGAAGCAAAGCACAGATCACTGAGCTCCAAATGGAGGTCGTTTTGGTTCAACCGTTACAGTCATTATACAAAAACTAGTTTTTGGAATTGCATTGTCTTGGAAAAATGTCTATTATATTTAGAAAGCTATAGATATAGGGTTAAATTATATGGAATTAATGTCCAATAAGAGTGAAGTAAGAGTTTGGCACATTGGCTTGATATCACTATTAATAATAATAATAGAAGGATTGGTCATAACAGTCTTTGGTTTTAATTAAAAATCAAAATTAGCCTAACAGAAGAGAGTCATAGAACCATTTAAACTGGAAAAGACCCTTAAGATCATGGAGTCAAATCATTACCCAGCACTGCCAGGTCACCACTAAACCATGTGCCTCAGCACAACATCTACACATCTTTTAAACACCTCCAGGGAAGGTGACTCCACCACTTCCCTGGGAAGCCTGTTCCAGTGCTTGACAACCCTTTTGGTTAAGAAGATAGCCCTCTCAGTGAAGAATAATCCTTTTGGTGAAGAATACTCCAGACTGCAAAAGATTTGATCTCTGTTAAAGCAACAAGTGTCCCAGCATTGCTTCTGTAAAACCTTTGCCTTTGACAGAGTACCATTATCTAGTAACTTCTCTGAGCCTCAGCCTGCTTTGCCCCTGGCCATGCTGGCTATAGAGGACCTCCTGTGTGATGATGGCACTCCACGAAATCACTCCAGCAGAGCCGGAGAGAGCAGCAAAAACTGCAGTTGGCCAAAGCCACTCCTAACAGCCTCCAGGGGAAAATGGAGTTTCTGCCCTTGCCACCTATGGTCTTTGCTAAAAGAATTTCCTTAACTGCAGATGGATATGTCTTTCCAAGCTGTTGCATGGAGCCACTTTTCCCCATGGATGGAGTGGAAGAAAGTTAATTTACAGTTCTCTATTCCCACATTTTTTAACTGAGAAGAAATTAAATTTTCTTGCCACAGTTATCTTTATCTTACACTATGATGGTGCTACCATCTACACCAGTGGTCCCAGTTATCCTAGTGCTCACTAGACACGCCTGGTTTTTGCTAATTTTCTGCACAAACAGATCTTTGAGAAATATTATTTGTTATACATATTTTATGATTACACTGCAGCTGTTACTGGCTTCTGGATGTACAGCACAATCGCTTATTGGCAGCTAAATAAGCTCAAAAATTGAGCAATGTCATGCCTAAAGAATGAGGAAGGACATGGATAGGTCTTTTAATTGATCATTTACAGATCTCCTGGCATTTGACAGATGTTTTTGACTTCATTCAAGGTGATTTAAAAATTGAAATGTATTCAAAGGGGTATACGAAATGTATTTCTAACATTAAATATTTTTTGAATCTTTTAGTGAGGAATTACTCCCATCAAATGGACAAGAGTTTAAATCTGGTTTGTATTGTAAGGTTTGCAGGGAGGGAGTTCACCTCTGAGAATGTTACAACCAACAAAACTAGTGTCACGGTAACCAGAGTCTAGCAAGTCCCTGTGCAGCATTAGAAAGTGCAAGAACGACCAGGCCACCAATGTTATTAAAAAGGGGTAGAGGAGGAGGCTTCAATTTGATGTGTTTCAGATGTTTCAGGTTTTTGATCTAGAAAAAGTTAAGCATGTAAATATCTCTCTCATCCACCACTTAAGTCTCTTCATAATTTTTCTACACTCTTCCTCCCTTTTTCGTCCCATTCTTCTCCCATATCAGCTGTCTCCCAACCATCCTTTCCCCATCAGTGTCCATGCAACCTGAAGTCCTCTGCTCACTTCTGCTTTAGCCCCAAAGAAGTTGGGTTTGCCAGTCTTTCTGTTGAGGGATTTCACTGTCTCTATACATGTGCCACCTATAGTATTCTGCCACATTTTCCTTTGGTTTCCCTGCCAAACCCCCAGAAACATGGCAAGCTGGCTTCTCTAGTTGTGTATAGTACTGCTCAGCTTTATGAAAACATGAAACCAGTCACAAAAAGGCTTTTCTTTCTGGTAGACTTTGTAGCTGGCTTTGTAGTGACTATAAAATTCACTAGTTCTGAATGGACAGAATATGACCAGAGGTTTCTTAGCAATAGGGGGGTTTTTCCTGAAATACAGTTAGTATATCTGACATGGTTTTTTGCAGCACTTCCAGCAGCATAGACAAAATTCCTGACTACCAACAAGCCAGTTGCCTGCCATGGCATCTCTTGCTGATACTCTTCACACCCTTCCAGAGTGCCTCTAACATTAATTAGAATCATAGAATCATTAAGATTGGAAAAGACCTCTAAGATCATCAAGTCCAACTGTCAACCCAACACTACCATGACCACTAAACCATGTCCCTAAGTGCCATATCTACTCATTTTTTTAACATCTCCAGGGATGGTGACTCCACCAGTTCCCTGGGCAGCCTGTTCCAATGCCTAACCACGCTTTCAGTAAAGAAATTTTTCCTAATATCCAATCTAAACCTCCCCTGGCAAAACTTGAGGCCATTTCCTCTTGTCCTGTCCCTAGTTACTTGGGAGAAGAGACCAACACCCACCTCTCTACAACTTCCATTCAGGTAATTGTAGAGAGCAATAAGGTCTCCCCGCAGCCTTCTCTTCTCTAGACTAAACAATCTTAGTTCCGTCACTTGCTCCTCATAAGACATGTTCTCCTGACTCCTCTCCAGCTTGGTTGCCATTCTCTGGACTTGCTCCAGCACTTCAGATTACTGCTATTACCTATTGCCATGCAGCATCTGTTACCCTCACCCCATTTTTGTGTCCCTACCCTGCTCCCCAGCGACAGTTTCCTTTGCTATTAGCTCTTTGGCAAACAGCTGTGCAGTGAGATGTGAAGATTGTAACCCAAAAGCCATACAGATACCATATTATACTACTGAATTGATATTTTTGTCTTTTCCTGCTATGTAACCTAGGAAATCAGACACAGATGAACTTTTAACAATTTATTTTTCTCATAAAGACAAATGCTATGAAGGTAGGAAATTAAAAAACCCAAAGCTATCCCTGCATTATATTAATCTTTAATAGCACAGCCACATTTTTTTTCACAGGTGGCTCTCTCTGGCTTCCTTTCCAGGTAGAGAGTATATGTACTTCAGCAGGAGAGCTACCTTTTTGTTACAGGCATTGGGAAGCATGCCAAGGTGTTCAGTAGCAAGACAGTTACAGATGGTGTATGGTGAAAGCTTTGCATGTTGCCCTGGTCAGGGAATCCTCTCTCAGTTTCCAGTGTGCTTCTATACAGTGGTAGACGGATTACTTAAATCATGTTCTTTACATGTCATTACTAATAAGAGGTTTTTAACTTATCACATGCAGATTTTTCAGCAATACTGAGCACTGAGCTTAAAGCTGAGCACTCAAACCTGCGACAACGTCAAAAGGAGTTGAACCTTGAACATACTAAAATCTGTTCATGTGTATTTTGAAAAATATTTCAGATTGGTCATCTAAAATGAGTGGCTGTTTTTTCTGTTAATTTTCTATGTGCATAAATTCCTTACCTGTAAAGTCTTATCAATAGTAATAGTGTTGTGAAATCAACTCAATGTCAACACTTCATGCCATTGCTGTACTGGTGAGTGCTGTGGGAATTGATCACTCAGTCCTAAGACTAAAGTTGTAATAATGTTCTATAGATCTGTCTACAGCTGACACAATGAAAAATCACTCTAAAATGAAACTCAGGAATGCAGATGATTAACTCAGGAGTGACCTTTTATGCCCATCTAATGGAGGCAGAATTCTTGGAGAACAGGATTAATGATGGGGCTGAAAGTTCTGCTTTTGTGCATATTAACAGCAAACCTTCTGCTCTTTCCTAAAATAGGAATACTTGACTTTGTAAGCTTAGTAATGTTTCTTGAATTTAGTCATGTGTAAAGTGCAGACAGCAATAACTATGTATCATTTTAATTGGACAAATTCATGGAAATGTTGCTTGTTATATTTTCAGTCAGTTTTTCAGCGTAACTGGAAAAATAATAGCAAGAAGTCCCTCCCCAGCTAAACCCAGAAAAAAAAAATCTTAAAAATTGAGTTTGCAATCCACGACTGTTAAAAATTGGAAATATTTTAAAGGGAAAATATTTTAAACATTAAGGTAAATGCAAACTTCTGACCTTATGTCAGACTTTTAACAATAAAAGATCCTCTGCCCAGAAATTGTAAATATTTTTCCTTTGGCTTGTCATATATTTTTAAAGCTGGAGCTCTATAGCTGGATCCAACACAACCATGGTCAGTGAGATTTTGCCCCTTGCTTACTTGAAATATTATGGAAGCCTTACATAAAAAGAGCAAGCTTTAAGTCAGAGTTTTTTCTCTGTGAGAACTCCTCACACTTTGAGTTTCCAGTGTTTCCATTTATGGTTTGGGTTTGTTTATTTGTTTGTTCTTTCATTTTTATGCAGGTATTTGTTCTGCCTTAAAGCTGACAGTACCGTCTCATACCATCCATGGTATTGAGGGGCAACCACTCCATCTCACTGTTGACTACAATTTCAACGCTACAGCTTCTGAAATCCAGATAATTTGGCTTTTTGAGAGGCCTCAAAGTAATCCAAAATACTTGCTTGGCTCTGTAAACCAAACAGTAGTTCCAGACTTGGAATATCAGCACAAGTTTACCCTCATACCACCAAATGCATCTTTGATGATCAATCCATTGCATATCAGTGATGAGGGCAATTATATTGTAAAAGTCAATGTTCGTGGAAATAGGACAATAGCTGCCAGCCAAAAGATTCAAGTAGCTGTTGATGGTAAGTTAGTAAAATATAGTATCTTCATTTTGAAATTAAAATTGCAATAGTTTTGAAGTACTAGTTCTTAGTATCCAGTTACAATAGTGTATAATTTAATCCAACCCTACATAAATAAATACAATTTAGTTACATTGTTTTTCTACTCCTGCTGCAGGGAACCCTACAGTATGTCTTCTTGAAACAAAATTAATATATTCACTGATGTTTCTGGATTATAAGTTAAAATATGAGTATAGAAAGCAATAAATTATATTAAATTAGACAAAATTCTAAGAAATAATGTTTCATAACACTCTGCTTGTGCTATCAATCATGAGGATGCATTAACTTTCTCCTTTCTTAACCTTTAACTGCTGTAACTATCAAATAGGAGTTCTTGACTTTTGCCAGTGACCTTGTGTCTGTAAAAGAAGCCCAGATCTGAATTCCTAAAATACTGAAGTTGCCTCTTTGTATTGTGCTCCTTGCTATGGGAACAGGGGACATAGAAAAGAATGATCTAAGCGAATGACAAGAGACTACTGTAATTTAGGGATTATATGGAGGGAGCTCTGTAACTGTTGGGCTTGAAATAAATGAATGACATGTTGGCATGACAAAGTGGTAGCTGCCATTTAACTCCTATACTCAACACAGCTTGCAGCCATCCTCACAAACATCTCACCAGAGTATTTCAGTGGTGCCCAGTGTCGGCAGAGCTGCAGGCAGCCATACTGAGGAAGTCGCAGACCACAGGCAATGTCATGGTTTGGACTCTTTTCATTTCTGTGGCCACAGGGATCTGCTTATAAGGCAGAGCTGGAGGCCATGATATATCTACCTGACTGCAGCCTTTGTTCTATTACCAGTAATATAAACAGTTAAGTTTCACGTAAGTACTAGAAAAATTCTTAAAGTTACCAGCTGAGAATACAGCCTTCTCTTTTCTAACTTTAACCACATTTAATAAATAAAATAAGAAATCTAACTACTTTCCAGAGAGGATGATGACTGCTCTTTGTATCATCTTACCAGTGAAGACTAAGATACTGGCTCATCACTTTTATAACTTTTTGTGTCTCTTTATTTTACAGTTCCTGTCACAAAGCCAATGGTACACACTGAACCATCTTCAGGGGTAGTGGAGTATGTAGGGAATATTACATTAAAGTGCATTGTGGAAAAGGGTACAAGGGTAGTTTACCAGTGGATGAAAAATGGGAAGCCTCTCCGTGCCAGCCCTAATTACACCTTTTCATCAAACAATGCAACAGTTCTAATTGTTCCTGTTGTAAAAGAAGACATTGGGAACTACAGCTGTCTGGTATCTAACCCTGTCAGTGCAATGCAAAGTAAGATAATTGCACCAACCATATATTGTAAGTATATTAAATATTCATAATTGCTTTTGTATAAGTGATCTAGTTGCAGAGTGCCTCTAAATATGGAAGCGGGCAGAAAAGAGTCAACATTGTATGTGAGCTTGCATGCAAAATGAGCTTGTTTGTAACAGCTCTAACTTGCAACAGTATAATAAAAAGTTACTCAGTGTTACATACTTGTGAAGATGAGTCTGAACGGCAGAATTCTAATAGGAACTTCAAGAATTCCACAATACAGATATTTTCAGATCTGGAGGAGATGGAAAAAGAAAAAAAATAATCAGGTGGATACACATGAAAATATTGTTAAAAATGAAGACAGCAAGCAGTATCAACAAGCAAAGTACAGGAAGTTCTAGGCTAAAGAACAGGTATTAGTGGTTTTCCCCAAGATCATTTCAAGTTCTGCCTTGTTTAATACTTCCATTAATGACATCAGTATAAAGATTGGGAGTTTGTCACTGAAGTTCACCCGTGACATTAAACTGAATGACTTTGACAGAGTAATAGAACTGGTATGAAATTTGGTAGTGAAAAATAAATGGACATGCACTTTTAGAGAAGAAAAAAAAAAACAAAACCAACAAAAAAAACCCCCATGACCTGCTGATAAGATAAATTGGTTGGGAAATAACTGGGGCAGTGAGCCTAGGTGATTGCACTATCACAACATGTCTGTGAACTGGAAGCATGATTCAGGCATGAGAAAGCCATATGTAATTCTAGAGTGTGTTGGCAATGTGTTTCCAGAAAGAAATAAAGGGAATACTAATGGCACACAGAAGATGAGATCACATGTAGACTATTGTGCACAGTTCCTGCACATCCCAGAGCAATGATCTCAAACTGGAAAGAAACAGAACAGAAAGGAATGGCGAAGAGACCCCAGTCTGGTTTAGCAGAATAGGAGGTGAAAAAACTATTTGCTTTCCACATCAAATGGGAAACATGAGGGAGCAAGAAAAGTTGTGTAAATACCAACCTGGCAGAAGAATAGACTATAAGCTATCCATATATTTTGACTGGAAATGGGAGCAGTGCAAAACTAACCCTGAGCATAGATTGAGTTCATTAATTAAATGAGTTAAGAGGAAACAAAAGAAAGATTGGCTTAGGCAACTTCCAACAATTATACTTTAAATCTTAGAAAGGGTACTCTCATTTTGTTCCTTATCCCTTCTGTGATGTCAGCTCCCAGTGCCTCCAAGATTTGCAAGTAGCACATGCTCCGTATGTGACCTTGCTAGGCTCTGATCCTTAGGTTCTCAGGGGTCAAAGTGTCCTTTTCAGACAAGACCTGAAATCAGACAGGTCAGGATCCACTTGTCACCAGTCCTGTTCAGATATAACCTGTTTACCCAGTGGCACAGTGTGGATGGCATAGTGCAAGGACTGGAACTGGATTCCTGTCCAGCCAAGGGCTGGTGCTTGCTCTTGTTTTTGCCAGGCTCTGTAATCTGGAGTTGGTGGAAAGCCCATGCCCTAGACCTGATATGATTGCACTACCAGCATATCCCGAACTTACACCTCTTACTATGACATATTTTTCTTCTCCTCCTTTAATCTCTGATACCATTCTGCTACTTATTTAATTATAACTTGGAAGAATCGGATAAGGGGGTGTCTTGCATCTAAAGTGGGTGGAGAGAGGATCTATACAGCGCACCAGGAGAAAAGACTGCCTAAATTAGCAAAGCATAACAAGGATATTATTAGACAAGAGCTGATCCATTGGGTGGAGTTTATAAAATTGACAGCAATGCAGGCATGAAGATGAAGGAGTTGTTGCAGAGTCCTAAACAGGGCAGATGTTACTTGAGCTTCCATTCCATTAGACAGAGGAATCATGATTAAATGCTCTGCAAGGAAATAAGCAGCAGAGATGGAGTTTTAACTTACCATTATTGTAATTAAAAAAAAAAAAAATCATATTCTTTCCTCAAGCTAGCACATTTTTAAATGCCTGCTTTTGTACAGTCAAATCTCAGCTCACTTAAGCCCTTAATGTGCTAAGAACGAGAGCTGCACTGTAATGAGCTATGAATAGACCTTATACACCTCTCTTCAAAGAATACCTACACAAAACTTGGGGACACTGTATCCAGCACAACCTGATAGCCTTCTTACTATGCAATAAAATCAGGCCAGGCTAGAAAAATATCTGACACTTTTGCTACCTTTCAGACTGCTGTTTTCATTTGTGGCGCAGCCCATTCGGCACTTCATTCCTGCGCTGTTGCACACAGGACTGGCTCCAGAGCACTCACCGCAATGACAGGTGCCTGGGACGCTTGCACTGACACTTCCCTTCTCCCTTACTTAACTACATGTATTTTCTAGCAAATTTGAAAAATCAGTTGAAGCTCCAAACTGAAAACCTGTTTCTGACCCATTGATTAGCAGAACTTTAAAATCTCAAAGTTACTTCAGCATCCACATTTCTAGATGCTTTTGCTGTTTGAGCTCAAAATGGCAAAAACATTTTTCACCACAGGGGGAAATAAGTATTTGCACTTCCAGAAGGTACTTTTTATTTCATCAGAACTGAGGATTTGCTTTGTACATAATTTAAGATTAAGAGAAAACAGTGTGATACTGAATGCCTGCAATATTTGCACTACTCTCCATATCCAAGCTAGTAACTGAGGGCTGGGTTCTTACTTTGTGAGCTATATGAAGTCACATACTTCAATCCAACCTCTGCCTGCAGAGGTAGTTTGTCTCCCAGCTCCCAGTTGTCAATAAGAATCCAGAACAGGCCCTGGGATCTCTGTGTGCCATATGTCATTGCTGCAGGGGAGTTACTGGAGGTGATAAAAAAAAGGTCACTCACAGTAAATACTTGCCATCTGCTTGGAAACTGTTACAGTCTCGTGGTGATAGGAGCAATTGGAAATATTCCCACAGAGAAGTAAATTGTTACTCAGAACAGATGATTTATTATTTTACAAGTCATTTAGTTAACTGGCTTTACAGAGAAAGGAGGCTGGTTTCTGTTGAGAACAATACTGGAAAGCAGAAGTAGAGCTGAGGGATCCATGAACGCTGTCACTGTGTTTTTTTCACTAAGAATCAAAAGTGTTTTGTTCTTTAATTCTCATTAATATTATTCTGCTTCTCCATTAGCTATGATGATAACGCATCCCAGAACATGGCAATTGCAGTAGTATGACCCATAAATCAATTATTTCAAGACTGGAAGAAGCCGCTGTCATGGATGCTGCAGTAGAAACTCTTGTACTATGCTAATGGAGTTGAATTTAACAGACTAAGTGAGATTTTCCTCCTTGGGACTTCCCAAAGCTAGAATGTGTTTAGTCCTAGAGAGGAAATGGTTAATTTTCAGAAAGATCCTTGGTGCTGAGTATATCCCTCAGCTACTCAGTGTTTAGGGATCTCAGTGATGTACGGGATGCCCAAAAGAGGCAAAAAAGCACAAGGGTTACCCAATGCTTGTGTTGACTTCATCAAGGAATGCTCCTTTTCAGACCTTGCCAAGATTTTACCATTTCTTAAGAAAATCTTTCATTGTTTTTTCAAACATACCTTCCCAGCCAGTACACATCAGTGTTTTATAATGGCTTCTTTCAATTGGCAGCTTTCATACAGAAGTGTAGTTACCTTGTCAGTGTTAACTGTCTGTGCTGCACTCTTATAATACTGATAAAAAAGCAGAACTCAGTTCTGATTCTTTTGAAGACTCTGGCAAATCTCCTACTATAGTGACGGGGCACAGAGACCAGTCAGCTATTCTTCCCATTAATCTCTGTTTATATGTATCAAAGGTTATATTATCAGTGAAAATAAAAGCTAATTCTTCTAAGAAAAAAGAGTTGGATAGGAGGAACCACTGAATTACCCTGAAAAGTAAAAAACTCAAAATTCAGTACAAGTCTCCCTTTCCCCATTTGAAAAAAAAAAGAACTAAATACCTGTAACAGGTGAGCCCCTGTGAGAGGCTGGTGTTCTGGGAAGACTCCCTGTCCACAGAAATGTCCAGCCCAAGTGAGGTAAGCCAAGCCAAAGTAGTGGTGATAGGTCTGCAGTTCCCAGAAATGCTCATTACAGGGTCAGCCAGCTCTTGGATACAGTAAAGCAAGTGACTCAAGAACTGCAGAACCTGTGAAGAACCAGCCCATCATCTAGAGTTTAAAAAATGCCTTGATTCTTCAGAGTGGCCCCTGCAATGTAGGTAGGAGCAGCACTAATTCACACAGAAGGCAATCTGCACTGCATTTCCCAAGTAAATATTAGGCATGATGTTGGACCTTCCTTAAAATGAGACTGCAAAAAGCTTGCCATTAAGAAAGAAGTAGAGAAAATCTGACAAGTTTGACAAAAAAAAGTTTGCCATGTTGACACTGGGAAATGTGGGCGTTTGGTTAATAGTGGACCAAACGGATGCCATGTGTGATAATCTACATTCTAAAGTCTAAGCCTTCATAAATAGAAAAAAAACCCCAGAGGCATACACAAAATGGCCTGTTTTATGCTATGTGCTGTTTGTGTATGTGTTCCTGAAGCATAAATCAGTCTCATTAAAAATGACAGACAATAAACAGACACGTGCATGTTAGAGGAAGGTCTAACGTCAGCCCGAATTTCCTAATGAGAAACAGTCTGAAATGTGCTTTATGTAGCAGGGGATTTCACATTCAAACTCAATTATAAGAAGTGGGAAGTATTACTTGATTGTACTGTTTACAGTGGGCATAATATTGACTCATCTGTCTTTTTACCATACCATTCTCTGTGAGGCACGTGTAAGCAGCTTTACTGAACTTTAGGGATCCTACCAAAAAGATGTTACACATGTTTTCTTCCTTTCCGTTCTGTGAACATTAGGTCTGTGGTTTTTTGATTATGTGGGTAAGCTCTTAAGGAATTAGCAACATTAAAATGGTTAGTTCTTTTGACCAGAAAAAGTAATTTAAGAAGGCACATTTTTATGATTATATTCTCTAATTTCTATACTTAGATCCCTGTGAAATTAGATTTAACGCGTAAAGATATAAAACCCCCATGATCTGAAACAAGCTATTAGAAATAGCATGGGAAATATTTTTATCATATTTAAATATATTGTTTCTCTTCCCATTTTCCCATGAAGATTACCGTAAAAATACTTAGCTACTCAATTTTCTAAATAATGAACATATGACTTTTGGACAAGATATGCCTCTTCTAATTATACTCAGAAACACAGCTTTCTTTCAGCACACAGGCTTACTCTTGAAAGAAACATAAATGTTAAAATAGTAGATGCCTACCAAAGTGGGAGGAAGATTAAAGTTTATTTTAGCAGTCATTTATGGAAAATTATTCTAAAGTAATCTAAGGCACACTTCATCCTATATTATACCTGTGGGATAGTTCCCCAAATACTTATTACACTGCAAAGTATAATGTTTAAAGTGTAATCAAATCAAAGTATAATCAATGTTCATATATTTCAAGGCTAATTAGTTCACTTTTACATGTGCAGAGAAGTTACTTATTGGTATAAGTCTGGCATTTAAGCAGAAAGGGTCAAATATGCCCCTGAAGAAGACCTGCTCCTTTATTTGACAGCTTTTCTAACTGTTTTCAGTTTTTATTCTTTTTATCATACTGAACAAAGCATAGACCTGTGCTTTTTCCCTAAACAGTGATTAGATCAGTATTGAGTGGGTGTAGTGTGAGATAAAGCTAGACAAACCTAGATGAATCTAGTAACGTATTGAACTGAAAGACTTGGAAATTACTGAATTTAATGCCAGCCATTATAAAGGCTAGTCTGACTTAAAAATTTTAAGTTTAGAGATATGTATCTACTTAAAGTTTAATAATGTACTTTGATTTTAACTTTTCCACTGTCTTTTCTTTTTTTTTTTTTTTCCACTGTAGATGGACCTTACGGACTTAGAGTTAAATCAGATAAAGGTCTGAATATAGGGGCAGTGTTTACAGTTGACATGGGGGAAGTTATACTGTTCAACTGCTCAGCAGATTCAAATCCACCAAATACTTATTCATGGATTCAAAGGGCTGACAATACCACTCATGTAATCAAATATGGCCCCCATCTGGAAGTTGTATCTGATAAAGTGGCCCAGAAGACAATAGATTACATTTGCCGTGCTTTCAACAATGTGACTGGAAAACGAGATGAAGCGTACTTCACAGTCATTATTACTTCTGTAGGTAAGAACATTAATTCATTGCTGTAACTGTAATGTCTGAGTTGAGTGTCAACCCCAGAAAAAGGAAATAATTCTTAGAGAGAGAATATGCATCAGAAGTGAGGTCTTGCTAAAAAAGTAGTAAAGGAGATTTTGGCCATTCAGTGAGATACACGGTGTGACATGTCTTGGGACAAGACCCATTAGGATGCTGAAATTTTGTGAGAGTTTGTGGTTAGGTATTATAAAAACCTTAGTTTAGTATGTGATAATAATGCAAACTGAGATGATTAATGCTTTTGTTACAATCTGTTCGTAAAAATTATTCCACTGTCATATTTCTGACTCTATGGATTGCCTGCGAGGTTCTGCTGCATGCACTTCTTTATTTCTCATACATTATAACCCCAGTTCCTGAATCAGATTGTGTTAAACAGCAACAAAACTGTTTTCTACAAAATCTCCAGAAGCGCACAGCAAAGAACAAGATATTGAGGGAGTCTGGTATCTCTTATTAATGTGAATCGATACAAGTATTTTCAGATAAGGAATGTATGCTATTCTATTAGATAAGGAATCTTTATACAATCTAAGAATAGAATGTATGCTATTCGATCAGATAAGGAATGTATTCTATTCAACAAGATAGAATAGATTGCCTTTTAGAAAATTTAACAAAGCAATTTCACTTGTGCAGAACAAAGAGCTCAGCTATTTGTTAGTCAGATAAACAAGGAAAGCAGATGTCCATCGTTCAGGCTGACTTACAGATTCATCACAAATTGGTGGCTTTTAGTATGCTGGAAGGAAGATAGGTTGCAATTTTACAGCGAGAATACTGCACTTGAAAACTAAATATTGTTAGTGGAAATACAGCCAGAGCTATGTGTCAGTGGAAATAAAGACAACATTTCTCCAGGAAGTTCATGTAAGCTATGATATATATGTGAATATTCATCAACAAATGTTAAGAAATTCAGATGAGATTTCCTTTCAAAGGCTGAAAAGGAGGGAAAACTCCACAGCTTCATGTTTAGTTGCACTTAAAATCATACATTTCCTAATGACAAATATTTTGCCCATATGAGCCCTTTAAAACATTTTATCTTGAGTATTAAAATTTTTAGAATACCGGTTTCCCCCTCTATAAACATTTTCTTCTTAATGAGTATTCAGATAGCTCCGATTATAAATCCAGATGTTGAGCCTACGCTTTGCAATGCAGCATTGAGGTATTAATTCACACACAAGGTTAAACATCAGAGATCCTGCTCAGGCTAAATTCAGGTTGCAACCGATTAAACATACTGAGCAGAGATTATGAATATTATTCCGTATCCCTTCTCTCCTTGTTCCTAGAATACTAGACACAGAGCCTGGAATGAGCCTTTCAAAATACCAGAAACCCCATTTTCAGCAGCAACAGGAACTCTAATGTTTCAGAAGACCTTTCACAACCTCCCCACCTAAGGGACTGAACCTCATCTATATGGTGCCATAAACAGCAGCCTAAGTAATTGTAAAAATAATCAAGAAAACAATTATATCAATACATGCACTAAGCTGTTACCCAGTATTAGCCAAGACTAGTTAGATTTTAAAATAAGAGGTATCTCATTATGTACAAAAGTCATTGCTGTCTTCTCAAGTTCAGTCTACTTGAGTGTGTTAAACGCACGCAGAGAACACATCTTCGTTTTCTGCACCAGTATGCCTGTGGAGATAAGATTTATTGAGTCTACATTTGAAATAATTCATTTTAAAGAAAAATTTTAAGGATTCAGCTGATTCTCCAGCATTTTGTTGTTTTGTTGGTTTTTTTTCTGAGGAAGGCAGTACATTGAAGGAGTATGAAAGACATCTGGTGAAATTGCAGTGATTTATTTTCCCGTATCTTCGGGATTGATCTGGTTTGAAATCCACATATTTAATCTTTGTGACAACTGCTGCACACACACAGCCACCACAATGCCAGTGAATTAATGGAGGTGT